>OY744608.1:56326976-56491976 GCA_963556255.1 Allolobophora icterica
GAGCTGTATTGTTGGCTCTATGGCAGTTCAGAATATTTGTGTTCTCTCCAGCGCTTGACCTGTTCTTCATGAGTGTTTGTCACCTGACCATCACTCTTTTTACTTGGTAGGGTCTGTTAACTGACGGGGTGTGCTATTTAAATAATCATTTAAGTATACTGTATACTGTAGGCCCTATAGTTTGATTTTAAAACCTGCTCACGTATTGGTTCCAGTCTGTTAATTAAGTAAACAGTATTTATCATTGCCGTTTGATTTTATGCATGGCTTAACATTTTCTGACATCATTCTATCATTTACGCTATATGGCTAAACTTTGGTTCATGTAAATACCTGTAAATATTAATTTCTTGCTGTAAATTTGCACATAATATTTCTTCATAAAAAGAAACATCTTAAAAGGGTGAGACTTAACATTGCTTTGCATTTAATTTTCGCCATATAAATAAAGGCCACCCAAGGCCTAATGTCCACGTATAGGCCAATGTATCCATGCATTCGTGCATGTGTGTATTATAATTGTCTACATGGATATATGTGTGTATTTATGTATGTATGTAAATATATATATGTAATGTATGTATAATAGTCATATCTATTCAAACCTGCGACAGAGAAGATGAATATTTCTGGGATCATATTTCCGTTTCCGTTGAATCGTTTCCTGTCAGGTGTTACAGGTTTAATGACTTCCTGCGCTCCAGAATGATTGCATTTGTTCGATTTAACCATCTGATAAGACGCGATATGACTTAACTTCAGCTAGTAACAGATAACAGGTGTTCAGCGTCAACTGACTCGTCGTAATCTGTGTGAATGTGAACGGACAGCTGCACTGACCTGTTATTTGTCAACAGTTGTGGAAAGTGAGCCACAGTACAACAGGTGGAGTTGGCTAACTGATAACGGAAGTATATGGGTTACGAAATACTGACATTGTACATCTATCTGTTTGTCTGCCGTCTGTCTGTCTGCAGCTATGTATGTGTAGGCCTATGCATGTCTGTCTTTCGGTCTGTCTGCAGGGATGTCTTTTTAGAGGCCTATGCGTATACGTATGCGTCTGCTGGCTGCCTGTAGAACTATATGGTGGTTTATAAGTGAATGTTTATAGGTATGTCTATTGCATGTAGGGGGCATATATATGTATGTATGTATGTATGTGTTATGCATGCTTGCATGTATGTATGTATTTATTTATGTATGTATGAATTTGTGCATCTGTATATATCTATAGCATGTATCTATGTAGGCATGTGTGTATGTATGTATGTATGTATGTATGCATGTATGTATGTATGTATGTATGTATGTATGTATGTATGTATGTATGTATGTATGTATGTATGTATGTATGTATGTATGTATGTAGGTGTATATGTATGCTTGTTGCTGGCACTGTAGTTCCGGTATCAAAACACTTGGGGTAACTCTGGACACCAATCTTGGGGTAACTCTGGACAACAATCTCACATTTCGATAATGTCAACTCGGTTTCTGCAGGTGTCTCAGATCTGACGTCAGCATGTTTCCAAATGTCCAAAAGTCTCCAGGTTCACGTGAGCCTCGTCGTACAAAATTCACTTACCATACTCGGTCAACTGCATTGGCTTCCCTCAGTATTCAGAATAAGATCTCTGGCCCACAAAACCCTCACAGCGAGCACTCCTACCTATCTTCACCGCTATATACTATCTCCTTACACCCCTCCCCGAAACCTGCGATCTTCAGGTATGGGGTTATGGGTCTTTTGATTGAGTCTCGATCTAGCACGGTCATGGGTTCTCTTGAAATACACGTTGCTGGCAGAACTCACTATTTTCATTGGCTTTTAAACTCTACACATCGTTGCTCTTTATCTTGCAACTAACTAAATGCGCCTCAGATTCGCCTTTCGATGTGACCCCATAGTGTATGCATGTGCGCATTTATGTATGTTGGCGTGCATGTATTATCTATGTATGCATGTATACATGTATGTGCACATGTATGCATGCATGTATGCATGTATGTACGTATGGATTCATGTATGTATGTCCGTATGTATGTATATATGCTTGCATGTACGTATGTATGTATGTATGTATGTATGTATGTATGTATGTATGTATGTATGTATGTATGTATGTATGTATGTATGTATGTATGCATGCGTGTATGTATGTATTTGTATATTTATTGTATTGTACTGTATCTAAACATTTATAAAGCGCCTCTCACAATGTGCGCTAATCAGAGGCGCTCTCAGTGCGAAAGACCCAGTGAATAGAAAGTGGTTTTAAGACAGCGGAACGAGGCACTTGCAGTCTTGTTGTCAAGACCTTAAACCTTAAGACCAAGACCAAGACCTTGAACCTCAAGACCAAGACCAAGACCAAGACTTTGAACCTCAAGACCAAGACCAAGACCTTAAACCTCAAGACCAAGACCAAGACCAAGACCTTGATCCTCAAGACCAAGACCAAGACCAAGACTTTGAAACTCAAGACCAAGACTGAGACCCAAAAAATCACAATCATTTCCAGACTGCTATTCCTTACTAAAAAAATCATGTCGGACTACTCGCTGCTTTAATGAAAACATGAGTCTTTTAGGCCTATTTTTTAAAGCAAACCAACTCTAAATGCAGACTGCAGAGAATTCTGAATTAGTATTTGCAAAAGATCTTCATGCGAAATGTTATTGCAAATGCTTGTTGCATTTTATAAAAACCAATTCGTTCAGAATTTTCTGATCAAGATATGACCTGTGGGCCTCATAAAAATTCTGCCATGTGAAAGAATAGCCTACGTTCTACAGGTGCTGAAATCGCAGGCACACACAGCAGCAATTAAATCGTGAGTCACTTTTGAAATCGTTCCATGGTAAATAACCGGAAGTAAAAATAATTGTCCAAGGCAACAGTAAAGCCTCGTTCACACCGTGTAAATACTAAAGCAATTGCATAAGTAATTATTAGGGCCTATATAAATTTTTTAAATTCTTGCTTTTTGTTAATGACTGTTCATATTGACAAAAGTCTTGGTCTTGGTCTTGAAAAACCAAGACCAAGACTTTGAACCTCAAGACCAAGACCAAGACCAAGACTTTGAACCTCAAGACCAAGATCAAGACCAAGACTTTTGGTCTCAAGACCAAGACCAAGACCAAGACTTTTAAAAACGAAACGAAAAACGAACTCGAACGAACGAAAACGACCAAGACCTTGGTCTCGAGGACAACAAGACTGGGCACTTGGGCCACCAGCTAATAAAGAGGCACGTGTCACTGGAGGGAGTTGATTCCATAGAGCAGGACCAATGCAAGAAAAGGCTCGAGTTTTGGCCATAGTGGTCTTGGCTCGTGGTACAAGAAGATTATGGCGATTAAGCGATCGCAGTGGACGGAGGGAAGTAGGTGAAAGTGGCAGACGAACAAGGTCACAGATGTACATGGGTGCTAAGCTTCTCCCTTACCTTGAACGGTCTGGTCTCCTTCCTCCCAGTCAATCAGGTTACAGGGCTCATCATTCCACTGAAACGGTCTTGCTCTCCATACTTTCTGACATTTATTCTGCTATTGATCGATCGGAACTCTCTCTGTTAGCCCTCTTTGATGTCTCTGCTGCCTTTGACATGGTAGATCATGACTTCTTACTGCAGCGACTTGAAACCTCATGTGGCATCCAAGGCCTTCCACTTCTTTGGTTCCGGTCTAGCCTCGCTGATCGTACGCCAATGGTTATGTGCGGAGACTCCAGAACCCATTGAGTTAGAGTTAAATTTGGGTGCCACAGGGCTCTGTCTTAGGCCCTCTCCTTTACCTCATATACACGGCTGACATTTCCGCTATATTTGCTAAGCACTTATCAACTGGTTATCTTTATGCAGACGACGCCCAAGCGCTCGTTCATGGCATTACCTCTGCACAGCTTGCATTAACTTGACGCATTGATGCTCTCTCACGTGATTTTGTAAATCACGTGAGAGAGCATCAATGCGTCTGGCTGTCTTCTAATCGTCTCTCTTTGAACCCAACTAAGACGCAGCTTATATGGTTTGGTACTCGTCAACAGCTCCTCAAACTAGACTTCCCACTTCTTGCTGAGAAATTCCCGTCATTCACTTTTCTCTCTAGTGTCCGTGACCTTGGTGTTGTCCTTGACAGTACGCTCACCTTTTCTGAACACATTGCTAATCTTACCCGTTCTTCTTACTTTCACCTGAGACGGCTTAGAGCAATCCGACGCTCTGTCTCCTCCTCCGTTTTTACCACTATCATCCACGCTTTCATCTGCTCCAGAATTGACTACTGTAATTCTCTTTTGATTGGACTGCCAAAAGTCCGTCTTTCCCCCCTCCAGACTGCTTTAAATGCTGCGGCCCTGCAGATTAATGGCCCGACATCCTCGCTGCTCTCATATTTCCTCTTTCATGTTCGACCATCTTCATTGGCTTCCCCTTACTGCTCGGATTAAGCTTAAGGTTCTCACTTTAGTCATTCGGTCCTGTACAGGCTTAGCACCCATGTACCTCTGTGACATTGTTCGTCTACCAGTTTCAGCTACTTCCCTCCGTCCACTGCGATCGCTTAATCACCATGATCTTCTTGTACCACGAGCCAAGACCACTATGGCCAAAACTCGAGCCTTTTCTTGCATTGGTCCTGCTCTATGGAATCAACTCCCTCCAGTGACACGTGCCTCTTTATTAGCTGGTGGCCCAAGTGCCTCGTTCCGCTGTCTTGAAACCACTTTCTATTCACTAGATCTTTCGCACTGGGAGCACCTCTGATTAGCGAATACTGTGAGAGGCGCTTTATAAATGTTTAGATACAATACAATACAATAGGACCGAAGGACTAAAGTGAGAGCCTTAAGCTGAATCCGAGCAGTAAGGGGAAGCCAATGAAGATGATCGAACATGAAAGAGGAAATATGAGACCAGCAAGGAAGTCAGGCTATTAATCTGGCCGCAGCATTTAAAGCAGTCTGGAGGGGGGAAAGGCAGACTTTTGGCAGACCAATCAAAAGAGAATTACAGTTTACTGTAGTCAATTCTGGAGCAGATGAAGGCGTGGATGATAGTGGTAAAAACGGAAGAGGAGACAGAGCGTCGGATTGCTCTAAGCCGTCTCAGGTGAAAGTAAGAATAACGGGTAAGATTAGCAATGTCTTCAGAAAAGGTGAGCGTACTGTCAAGGACAACACCAAGGTCACGGATACTAGAGAGAACAGGAATGACGGGAATTTCTCAGCAAGAAGTGGGAAGTCTAGTTTGAGGAGCTGTTGACGAGTACCAAATGCTGGCCAGCGCACTCGCCTTTGTGCCTTTGTTAGGAAACTGATACGGCTCAATTACCTGCCAGCTGGCGCCTCTCCCTTTGACGCCCTCTGTGACCGAGCTGATTCCACTCTCTTTTTCGCTGTCCTCAACAATCCTAGTCATACTCTCCATAGCCTCCTCCCCCCTGTCAAGCCCAGCACATATTCGCTCCGCCCCCGTCCTCATAACCGAGAGGTCCCCCAGGGCTGATACACTGTCTAGAAAACATTTTATCATTAGAATGCTCTACTCAGGAATTTGAACATTAATTGGATCTAAATTAATTTTATATTTTATTTTATTTTTTATTTTAGGTTGCTTATGCCTGTTCTTGATATGTTCAGTTTCTTGTACTTGCATAAACCCGTTTGTTAGCCGCAGTGCGTTTGCAGGCGGAGCATTAAAGTCCATACTTACTTACTTAAGAGCGCTCATAGCGCGTGTTGAGTAGCGAATATGTACATCACAGGTGTATATCAGTAGGCTATATTTGATGAGAGAACTAAGTCTCGATAATAAAACATTACAGGAGCATAACCACAAAAGGTCACTAACACAAAGCACGACTTCTTTACTTCTGGATACGTTCTCAAAACTCTGCCTTTACATTCTGCTTTCCGGTGGGTTAGATGATCTTGGTTTTAGAACTTAGGTTTTGAAAATATCAGTTAAATGTAGGCTAATTTGGAAGTAGCAGTAACGAGTGAACAGCCCTGCTTTCTTTGATGAAACCCAAATATATAATTTTCTTCAGCTGGCCTCAGTTTGAACTGGAAGGGGAACAACTTATATTATAAGTGAAATGATCACTGTTGCTACTCTCTGACCCCAGTGCCTTGCCAGCTTGTTCACATGGAGCTCATATAGCACCAGTAGGCCTATTTCCATGTATTGTATCGAACCTAAGAATTTATAAAGCGGTTAGTCGACATCCAGTAGTGTAGGTCAGAGCAAGATAGACAACAAAGCGGACAAAGGAGAATTGATGGACCATGTACAAAAGCCTGAGCATCACCTGCCCGTCTCCACTATTGCACAGTAGGCCTACAGGCCTACTCGTTATAACTCCCATATCTTTTTCAACTCTTCACAGACTGCTGGACTGTCAATCGAGAGGTTGATGGTTTATATCCTAGCCAAGGCAGACATTTGGTTCGAGATTTCTGCTCCACGTGCACTCTCTAGCGAACTCAGCTATGGCGAGTGTATATACTGACCGTACAATGTTGGTGAGAAGATGAGACGGCGAGGAAAGAAGATTGGCCACTTGTCCTCATATGCCGCGGATAAGAAAATGAAGTCGCTAACACTTCCTATCCATGGCTGCTAGCTTAAGGGACTGCTCTTCTCTCTTCTGCTACAAAGATTGAAGGGGTGACTAAAATAATAATGCTTTCATATGACATTTCGATTTTTAAAGTCTTACGACACATTCGCATTCATCGAGAAAGCTGCACATCACCATTTCTAATTGTAAATGTAATCTGACATTTTATAAAGCGCCACTTCAAGAAAGAACTCATCGGTGGCGCTCCCGACCAGAACCAGTGAAATTACTGTCGAATAATTCAGACTTCAGGCGCTTGCGAAACTGAGGAGCCAGAGTGGGAAGTGTGGGGTGTTGGGGTTCAAACCCCTAGTCTTTCTTAAAGCCCCACAGCTAAATCTTCATTGCACACCCCACGGGGGTCGTTTCCAACCCCCTCAGGTGTCTAGTGTGATTTAGCATTATTTGACTCTGAGTCTCTGACAAAGAGAAGAAATTTCCATGATGTATCATGTATGCATTTTTGACTTTTCTCAACAAAGGAATTGATTTGGATTCGAGTCTGACTTGCAAAACTGCTAGCGTTGAAATCAGCTGCCTTCAAATTTCGTTGACGTCAGTTTGTAATATAGGGAAAAATGTTCGAACCCAGTCTTTCTTCTACAATTCCCACGCTGTGAGGAGCTCGAGCCGCAGCTCTTGAGAAAGGCGATTCCTGCTGGTGGACCCACAATAGTCCGAAGTGCAAACTTACTTTCTTACTGAAAAGCAGTGTTTTTTTTCTAGATCAAAAGGTTCCGGAACGGAACAATAGGTTCCGGAACTGAACAATTATGGAAGGTCTAAATTCCGAGAAAAATCTGATTGGAAGTCGGGAGGGTCTAAATAAACACTTAAAACAGTTCACAACACTGAAATTAAATTAAAATAACTAAATTATTGTTTTTATTATTAAAATAATTTCTTAGTAGCTGAAAAAAGGTGCCGGAACGCGGTTTCGGCGCGTTCCGGCTGAAAAAAAGCACTGCTGAAAGATATAGGCTAACTGACTTGTTTTCTGCATGTCATAATTTTATGTCGTCTTTCATTCAAATTAGCTAGGACATAATGTTTCGTCAAAACTGATGATGCTATTTAAGTTTTAAGTCTGCATTCAGTTTAATGCATTTATAGTTATTCCGCCAAGAATTGCAGATAAGACAAATTTGCATTCAGCCGATGATTAGAATTTCAATTCAACAAGGAGAAAGAACCCGAATAATTTTTCGTTTTCACTACGTGTTTAAGGAAGTTTGACCTTGTTGTTAACTGTCAACACTAGCTGAGAAAATATTGGATGGGCTCTGCGAGTGTTTGCGCGCGCGCGAACCTGCCACTGATAACTTTTCTTGCTGGGCCGGATGTACATTCGGTGCATCCCGCCCAACGGGTTGGAGTGCGCTGCCCGTCGAACTTCGTGCTCCAGAACTTTCTTCCGAAAGCTCAGGAAGAAATTAAAGACTTACCGGGTACTTGTTCACGTCATCGGACTAATCAGAGCTGCTACTAGCGCATATACGGTGCATTTAGTTATAGGGCCCATGACATGCGCTTTATAAATTTTTGTATAGTAATAGTAATAGTAGTAGTAGTAGTAGTAGTAGTAGTAGTAGTAGTAGTAGTAGTAGTAGTAGTAGTAGTAGTAGTAGTAGTAGTAGTAGTAGTAGCAGCAGTAGTAGTAGTAGTAGTAGTAGTAGTAATAATAATAATAATAATAATAATAATAATAATAATAATAATAATAATAATAATAATAATAATAATAATAATAAACTGCTAATATTAATAAAAGATCTGGAGAAAGTCATCACAAGACTTGAGACACTACATCCACACGACTCATTTACCCTGTTGAGGTGTAGCTTAAGCATACCGAAGCTGCTATACATATTAAGAACTTCAGCCTGCTTCTTAAACGAAGGACTTCTACACGACTTCGACGATGTCTTGAGAACAGGACTCTGTAGCCTTCTCAACATTCACATGAGCGACGATCAATGGATCCAGGCATCTTACCTGTGAGAAACGGTGGTCTTGGCATTCGTAGTGCCGATATGCTGGCAACTTCCGCCTTTTTGGCATCCGCCGCTGGCACGCGAAGCCTTCAAGACCAACTGCTTCACAATGTCGCTGTAACGTTCACAGATCCATTGGTAGAGGAGGCTTCTAGTTCGTGGTCTTTGAGATCGAACTCACCTTCTCCCATCGAACAGAAGGCTCATGCACAAAGAGAATGGGACAGTGCACTGATATCGGGTGCACTTGAAGGCCTTTCAGAAAGAGCTACAGATTCTGCTGCTAAAGCCAGACTGTTAGCTGCGCAATCACCACACTCAGGAGACTGGCTTCACGCACTTCCCATAACAACAGCAGGTTTACGGATGCCAGGGGAAGTACTAAGAATAGCATCCGGCATCCGGCTTGGCACTGCGTTGTGTGAAAAACACACATGTAAATGTGGTGCCATAGTAGAACCCAATGGTCATCACGGGTTCTCTTGCGTCAAAGGAGCGGGAAGGCAACAACGACATAGCATGATTAATGACGTGATTTGGAGGGCTTTCACCAGAGCCAAAATACCGGCCATCAAAGAGCCCAATGGCCTCTCCAGATCTGACGGCAAAAGGCCTGATGGGGTCACCATAATACCTTGGTCTAGAGGGCGTTGCCTAGCGTGGGATGTCACGGTGCCAGATACATTTGCGGCATCATATGAACATGTAACGTCGCAAAACGCAGGAGCCGCAGCGGAAAGAGCAGCCCATAATAAGGAAAGCAAATATGCTGCCATCTCACAATCGCACCACTTCATCCCTGTGGCAGTCGAAACCTCAGGAAGCTGGCATGCTGAATCACTGGATTTCGTCCAAGAACTTGGAGCCAAGATAAAAGCAGCGACAGGTGACCAGCGTGAGACCAGCCATCTGCTCCAGCGCCTATCAGTCGCCCTACAAACTGGAAACTCCCTATCTGTTCTAGGCACCTCAGATTTGAACAATAAGGAGACGGTGCAGCCAGGACTATATGGCGGCCTATAGCCTAGATACAGTGACTGGAAACAGTAAACAATTCGTCTGTATATGAGTGTATTGGTTGTATGAAGAAATAAATTCGTATGATAATAATAATAATAATAATAATAATAATAATAATAATAATAATAATAGTAGTAGTAGTAGTAGTAGTAGTAGTAGTAGTAGTAGTAATACTAATAGTAATAGTACTAGTAATAATAATAATATCTAGGCAATTTTTACTTCTGTTCTTAATTACAGTTAACATAATTTAGGCCTGGCATAGAGTGACTAGATACTGGAGCGGCACCATAATAAAATGAATAAAATGAACATAGCTAACTGAACGATTGCAAGTTCAATAAAATAAACATAGCTAACTATGTTTATTTTATTAAACTATGTTATTAAACTGTGTTTAAAATAAACATAACTAACTAGCAAATGCAGTGTTCGAAGTGGGACGGTATGAAACGGTATGCCATACCGGCACCTCTCCTGGCCGGCTGAAAGCATAGCTGAACTTCTCCAGGCGAAAGATCCATACCGGTATGGCCCAAAGACATTTCGGTATCGGGGAGGGCGAGGGAAGGGGAATGGTTCTTATATATATATACCGGCACCTATCATTTCCCACTTCGACCCCTGAGCAAATGAATGAAATAAACATAGCTAACTGAACGATTGCAAGTATATGCACTGTGCACTGTGTGCAGGTGCACGGTGGAGTTGCACTGTGCAACCTGCCACCTCTCAATATTCTAGACAATCTAGAGTTTATATAATGGTAATCGCAATCGTAAACTCCTAATGTCCAAAGCGCTATTCTAAGGCTAAGCGCAAGGCACCAGCTTATTCACGAGCGCTGCGTCGTATCAGAGGGGTTGTCCAGAGATCGATGTCCAGTTGCCAGAGAGACCAGACAGAGGCAGAGCAGCTGTTACCGCGAGTTTTGTTGAGGACGAGAACGCTTGGAAGGCAGAGGATCGGTAGCGTTAGAGTTAAGCTATACTGAGAGGCTTGGGCGTCCGCAGGAATTTCTCTGGGGGGTGCAACATTTTTGTAAGGAAGGCTAAATTTTTGTAGGGGAGCAAAGTGCCGTTTTTGCATAGAATAGAATAGTTATTCATGAACACAGAGCATAAAGCGAAATATTTTTGCTGAAAAGATGCTACTGTGCAGAGCTGTTACTCTTCAAAGCCGCTGTGCTGAGTGCTAAGCAGTAGAAGAATTAATAGCGTATTATATAAAAAATAGTCTGCAAGAAACCGCGGAACTACTCAAGGTGGGAATTGTCGGGGGTTATGGGTTCAATCCCCTAGTCTTACTTAGGAAGTTAGGACACCCCAGTTAAGTCTTCATTGCACACTCCAGGGGGCGTTTCCAACCCCCACCCAGTTGTTCTAGTGTGAGTTAGCATCATTTAACTTAGAGTCCCTATCAAAAATGCATAGGTCTACATGGTGTATCATGTATGCATTTTTGAATTTTCTCAACAAAGGATTTGATTTTGAGTCGAGTCTGACTTGCAATACTGCTAGCGTTGAAATCGGCTGCTTTCAAATTTCGTTGACCTCAGTTTGCAAAATGCGGATGAAATGTTCGACCCACCCCCAGTCCTTTTTCTACAATTCCCACACTGGAAATACTGTTACTGCTGTTGGCTCTGAAATCGAGAATAGAAGTTATGATGTTGCTACTCTACGCGAAAGCTTTCAGGCAAAAGATCAAAAGACTTCGATCAGCAGTAGTTAGTTACAGAAATTTTTAATCAAAATTTCAATCTGTATGTCATTTAACACAGCGAAAGAAAACAAGAAATTTGAAGCAATGTCAAGTTCCCGCAAGGCCCCAGTCAGCGGGCTCTACGACGGGGGTGGGTCGGTTCCGCAAGGTACCGGCGTGTTTCCTCTGTAGTCGCAGACTTGTATCGCGAAGTGGAAAACCATGGCTGTCAAAGTAAAACAGACATCAGTGATCAGATCATGGTAAAAACAAGGCTGGCAAAATAAAACAGATATCAGTGATCAGATCATGGTAAAAACAAGGCTGGCAAAATAAAACAGATATCAGTGATCAAGCACCGGTAAAACCCATACAGTTGAAATCATACAAACAGCAGTAATCAAGTACAGGTTTTTTGCTGTTGCGCCAGAAGTTAGGTCATCGATGCGCACATATGTAATAATTATGTTGGCGAGCCAAGAAATTCCCTGTAAAAGTTAATCGGCTAAACGTTTTTGGCACTATCATACTTCAGTCGAGAATTCCTTCAACTCACCACATCTGAGCACATTATTCTGATAAAAATGCCATAACCCAACCGGATCTTCCCTACCATACCACACATTAACCTTAAACTACCGGTAGCCTATCACATGGTCTACTTTACCGCACTCAGGGCTGTAGTCGAGGTACACGGGGGTATACAGCGTGTACTCACCTCTAGAGACCGTATACTCACCTCACAAAATATTTATATTTATATTAAAATACTATAGTGTATATTCACAAAAAACTACTGTAGCGTATACTCACCTCTAATTTGTTTGGAAAACTAACCGGTAGCGTGTACTCACCTTAATTTTACCACTAATTTTACAACCCTGCCCGCACTCATCCCATATATACACATCCCACGCTACCCTAACTTGACCTAGCCTAAACTACCTCACCAAAACTTATTTAAGAAAAACTAACAATTAAAACTGAAATGACTCTGTATTGCAAACAAACATCATAAAACCTTATTAAACTGTTTTAAATGCACTTGTTCAGCTCTTTTAAAAGTCTTGTGTGCAACGCTTTTCTGAGCTATTAAAATGCTCTGATACAAGACAGTGCCTTGATCCATATATATGGACATACTCTACCCCACTCATATATAGCATATACATAGGCGTAGCTACATTGAGGCAAGGAGACAGTTGTGTAATTTTGGTTTACCATACAGTATGTATAATATCATATGATATCATATGCATGTGTTATACTGTACTTTTATGAGTCACTCTGAGTCATTTCCAGTGCATGGCTACGAGCGGCGGACAGAGGACGGGTGGGGATGTGAGAGGATGGGAGGGTGTACGTCCAATTTTTTAAGCCTGCGGGCGCCCCTGAACACATGGGTATCGGGGGTGATGAGGGGTGGACGGTGGGGGTGGGAGGTCGTGGGAGGGGGAGGCGGGTGGGGGGGGTGGTGGGTGGGGGAGGGGTGGGGTGGTGGGTGGGGGAGGGGTGGTGATGGGGGGTGTGGATGGTGGGGGGTGGTGGTGGTGGGTGGTGGGTGTGCAGGGATTGAAACTTATAACCCCGGGCAACACCGGGTAAACCTGCTAGTACATCTATATAATAAAGCGAGAATTCTGTGTGTGTGTGTGTGTGTGTGTTTGTCCCTCTGTCTGTCTGTTTGACCGGGCTTAACTTCTACAATTTTGCACCTTTTCACTCCAAACCTTCACTGCTATGTCGGCCTCGGCTTCGGACACGCAGTGGAGGGGTTCGCGCCCCCCGTTTTCACCGCTACCATGGTGAAAAACGGCCAAAACATCGCCCCAAGCGATAGGAAAATTACAGCCCCTGCAGTGACATTAGCCTTACTGCATTGGATGCAGTCCCTGCAGTGACATTAGGATTACTGCATTGGATGCATGCACGTGTAACAAACATCGAAGAGAAATTCATTGTTGGCAAGTCAATTTGGGGGTGGTGGTGGGGGGTGGGGGGTGGGGGTGGTGGGAGGGGGTGGTGGGTGGTGGGTGGTGGGCCGGGGTGGTGGGAGGTCGTGGGTGGGGGGAGGGGTGGGGGGTGGTAGTGTGGGGGTGGATGGTGGGGGTGGTGGTGGGGGGTGGTGGTGGGGGGTGATGGGTAGAGGTGGGTGGGGGGTGGTGGGAGGTGGTGGGTGGGGGAGGCGGGTGGGGGGTGGGGGGTGGGGGTGGTGGGTGGGGGAGGGGGTGGGGGTGGTGGGTGGTGGGGGTGGTGGATGGTGGGGGGTGGTGGTGGGGGTGGTGGGGGGGTGGTGGTGGGGGTGGTGGGTGGTGGGTGTGCAGGGATTGAAACTTATAACCAGTCTCCCCCACAGGTCGCCAGACGCCACAAGGGCCTCCAAGACTGCGAAGCAGTCGCCGCCAGAGGGCGACTGCGAAGCAGTCAGTCCACTGCAGAGCTCGCTAGATGCCAGAAGGCGTCTACAAGACTGCGAAGCAGTCTCCGCCAGAGGTCGCCAGACGCCACAAGGGCCTCCAAGACTGCGAAGCAGTCGCCGCCAGAGGGCGACTGCGAAGCAGTCAGTCCACGGCAGAGGTCGCTAGATCCCAGAAGGCGTCTACAAGACTGCGAAGCAGTCTCCGCCACAGGTCGCCAGACGCCACAAGGGCCTCCAAGACTGCGAAGCAGTCGCCGCCAGAGGGCGACTGCCAAGATTGCCAAGCAGTTGTTGTTGTTGTTGTGGTGGTGGTGGTGGTGGTGGTGGTGGTGGTGGTGGTGGTGGTGGTGGTGGTGGTGGTGGTGGTGGTGGTGGTGTGAAACTTATAACCCCGGGCAACGCCGGGTAATCCAGCTAGTACATAATAAATTGATATAAATTTATTAAACTTACTGTGGGAACCTTCTGTATTGCACGGGTTCATTCCCAGGTTGGCTCCGCCGAGACAGGTGAAGAAGTATTCGCATTCAATTCCCACCGTCATGTCTGGATAGCTGAGGTCCGGAAGTCCAGCGCAGTCTGTGTATTTGCCACATGGAGGAGGAGTTTCCGTTGCACTACAAAACAGACAAACCAATCTCATAGTCCACTGCAAAGAAACTCATTTTCATTTTCCTAGCCATACTAGATACGAATCCAGAAGTCGTATGTATGTATTATGTATGTATGTAGACCTGTTTTGTACACTATTCGTATTCGTATTCGGCCGAATAGTGATAATCACCTATTCGGTACAGCCCTAATTCATACATACATTCATACATACATACATTCATACGTACATTCATGTACAAATATATTCATACGTACATT
The DNA here is from genome assembly GCA_963556255.1 of Allolobophora icterica. Taxonomy (NCBI): domain Eukaryota; kingdom Metazoa; phylum Annelida; class Clitellata; order Crassiclitellata; family Lumbricidae; genus Allolobophora; species Allolobophora icterica. Next base: position 56,341,617 of record OY744608.1, read on the forward strand.
CGTACATACATACGTTCATACATTCATTCCTTCATACATACATTCATACAATAATTCATACACATACATTATAGCGCTCGAATGTATGTGTGTATGAATGAATGTGTTATCCTGTTAGACCTGCTTTTCGTTATTCGCATAGGCGTAGACAGCCGCATATGCCCGAATTTAGGAGGCAGCCGGGGCACTCCCCCTCAATAATTGAGATGGACTGTACACCAATGCAACAAGTGTAGAATGATTATCCAAATCCCCCCCCAATACTTTGGACAAGTTTACGCCAGTGGTTATTCGTGTTTTTTTTCATGGTATCGTTCATAAACTATCTCCGTTTGGCAAGGCTATCGGCAAAGAGGTAGGGGCCATGCCCCCACTCCACAAATTGGAAGGCCAGGGCTGCTTTTACGTCCTCAACTTTTGATCCTAAAGCTGTTCGTTTTTCTTAATGGGCTAGTAGCCTTGAAGTCTTCTGCCAAATAACAGGTTAAGTTCGTCACACAAGAGACTTAGGTATCTAATATCGATGACTAAAAAGAGTCGTCATTTATTGCTAATTTAATAAATGCTACTATGTAACGACCAAGCATCAATCGATGGCGCTGAGCAATTGTAACTGAAGGAATTCTTCAAGGGCCCTACACAATAGCCGTCCAGGTGGAGGCGAAAACCGTACTCTCCGCGTTACCGGGCGGAGACTGTAACAAATCGGATAATCAACTAATCGACTACCATGTCCCAGCACTATCTGTAAAACGTTTAGATCTCTTAATCCCTACATCATTGCACAAGCGCTTAAGCCCTCAATTTTATAGCTTAGAGGTAAACTTTTTTGTGCCTAATTCTGGATGGGCTAAAAACCTATAGGAGTCTTGCGTGAAGGAGAAGGTTAGGTTCTTCACATAAGAGACTAATATTGATGATTACATGGGTTCGTCAATAGTTCTTGTTTCTTGGTTCTTGATTATTGCAAAAGAACTAAAGTAAGGAGCGGAAGAAATATTATGTATGAAATCATCTTCCAAATGCTATTACACATGTACCGGTACTCACTTTTAATCCGTTTAAAGACTATTTGTTTTCTCTGAGTTAAGGCTTAAACATTACCAGTTATCATTAGTTTATTTCCGTAGTATATTATATACCCATATGGTACACTTAAGGTTTGCACTCCTTGCTATGCATGTACAATGTTAAACGCACTTTTGCTGCTGCCAATTATTGACTAGAAATGGGCCAATACAGACTCAGCGGGTCCATCTGACCCTTTTGGGTTGACCTTCTGACCCTGTTGGGTTGACCTTCTGAGCCTTTTGGGTTGACCTTTTGACACTTTGGATTGACCTTTTGACTTTGACATCGCTACTGCGACTTCGATTCTGTACTGACTGTTTTTTTACTGACTACTGTACTGTTTTTCACGATATGGTTTTATTACGGTGTTGAATTGTTGATGCTCTGTCAGAAATGGCCAAATAAATGTATGTATGTGTGGGTGGGTGTATGCTTAACAGACGTACGTACAGTGCACAGCGTCCGAGGATTTCATTGTAGACATAGTCTGGCGGTTGGCATTCGATGTGTGTTCCGTTTCCGTTCTCACAGTAGGTGTAGGCCTGGCATCCGTAGCAGCACGGCCCATCTGGCATTTCGGTGCAGTCCGCCTGCGCATCGACCCCAACCGCCACTGAAATGGCAAAGAAACAACTCACTTAGGCAGTGGAGCAAGTGACAACATCGAGCAATACCTGAACTCCCTTTAGGAGTTTTACTGTGTGCTTTACTCAGATTGCTCAGTGCCATAAATTGGTGCTTGATCATTAGGTAGTGGCGGTCAATGAATGCATATTACTACTAGGCCTACTGTTTCTACTAATCCCACCACCACCACCACCACCACCACCACCACCACCACCACCACCACCACCACCACCACCACCACCACCACCACCACCACCACCACCACCACCACCACCACCACCACCACCAACAACAACAACAACAACAACAACAACAACAACAACAACAACAACAACAACAACAACAACAACAACAACAACAACAACAATATAATACTAATAATAATAAATGGGGGAGGATGAGGCACAGTAAACCAATTTATCCACTCACCTTCTTAATCTCTAAGAGCCTGAGGGTGACACCTGGGGCGGCAAAAAATAAAAATAAAAATAATAATAACCTAATTAGAGACTATAAAGACCTATTATTATAGGTCTTTATAGTCTCCGAGCAACTTTTCTGACCGTAAGGATAACACTTACCTCGGATAAAAAATAATAGCAATAATCAGGATCGTCATCGTCATCATCATGGGGATTATAATTCTCGTCGTCTGTTCGTTTCAATTTATCCGAATTTGTATGTACATTGCAATCAATTTTACCCATTTAGTGCAATTTTACCCAACAAGTTTTTCAATTATGCTTGCTAATTAATTAAACCTAGGTCTGTGTATAGCCATGGGCAGTAGTTGGTTAGACCTATTTCAAATATCGGGACCTCCCGCAAATTACTTAAATCGATCCTCTGGGCTCTCTTTCTACTTTATCAGACCTTGAAATAACCCAGTTTTTATATGGTACCAGGTCTTCGGAGTTGCGGGTCCTGCTGCTACTTAGTTGAACTACTACTGGACAGGAATTATTTTCTAAAGCTACTAATTTTGAGACAGCAGTCGATTCACAAATAGCTTATGAAGCGCAGAGAAAGAATTCACCTGCAAGACAAATTAATACGATTATTTGCTTCATCTTTAGACTTCTTCGCTATGACACATATACAACTGTAGTGCTAAATGACAAGGCGACGTGTATATATAACTGGACTCTTCTTATCGGTCGGGCTCTATGTGAATTTCGCCAGATGTGATGGAGTTCTTGAGAAAGGTCTGACTGATATCAGTTATTACGTCAAACGAAGATTTCACTTGACATGCTCCACAACTTACGTTGCTGGGAGTGTTGTTGCATGGTCTAATTTATCAGCTCCTATCGGCTTGATCAGCAGCGCGTGGCCCTGAACTTGGAAGATCATTCAACCAAAAAGGCTATAGCAAATACACACATGGCAAATGGCGTTTCGTTGAAGGCCACAGAGCCTGATAATGATCCAATTGAGGTTTGGTTTTGGTGCGCCATCGGCCAGTGCCTTGTTCTGTCGACACCGGCGCGAAGAAGTTATTAACAAACCAACTAACTAAATAAAGTTCAAAGCTTCACTTTACACACCAGACGATTTCAATCGGCCATTATCATTATCTGCCAAGCCTTGGAATTCGCATTTATTGGATACCAAGTGAGTACAAATACTCGTTACAGGCTTCTCTTGTCCTTTTCACAAAGGGTCTGGATACTCGGCCATACAGACAAAGACCTATATAGGGAGACTGGGGCAAAAGAGGCACTCACCATGCCACACTTGCCCCAGTCTCCCCTACACGAATATAAACATACCTGCATACTGTAGCCGTGTTGAATTTCCCACGGAACGGCCCACGGATATGAGTTTCAAGCAGCAACATTATTTTAATTGGCTCTTTAGAAGTCACCAAGTTGGCTGATTATTATTAGGCATTTATTAAGCGCCACTTCATAATAATAAATAATGAATAAAAGTGAATGAAAGATTGATATATAATGACCAAGCATGGCTCTGAGCAACTGTGAGTGAGGGAATTGCTCAAGGTCCATACACGGTAACCGTCCATGGGACGCTCAACCCCTACTCTCCGCGTTATCGGGCGAACGTTGTAACACATCGGCTACCGTGTCCAACAATTAGTAGCAGTAGGTCTTTGAATCCCTACGCACACAGATAAGAGCCTAGCGTGTAGTCTATGTCGACGCCGCCACCTGTGATTTCCCGGTGAATTTAGACGTCATTTGGCCTTGTTTTCGTTTTAAAAATATCTTCTGAACGTCATAATAATTATATAATATATCCATTTTTGTCTGTTCAATATAGGATCAACAGTGTTTTCATATTCGTCTTTACAGGCAAAGAAGAGTCGGATTTAGTAGACAGTTGAATTAATCCTATTTGCTTTTCTTATGAAGGTTATGTAGCCCAAATATAACGATTTATGTACGCATACATGCTTCTTTTATTTTGAATCGGCTTGTAGATAAGACGAGGTTGTGACCTGTGACAGGTCGCTATTTTCTCCAGCTCAAGTAGCATATTACTTCGTTGATTTCGTGCAGTTTAGATGATGTTTTGTGCGTTCTAAGTTCCTCCACTTCCATCAGTAGCAGGCTGACTTGTTACGTTACACACTTCTTCACTGACAACGTCTGATGCAACCGTTTGTCAGTCTCTTGTGAAATTGTCATTCTGCACTTGTAATGCAATCTAATCGAAGCTAATCTAATCTAACATGATGTAATCCAAGCTAATCTAATCTAACATGATGTAATCCAAGCTTATCTAATCTAACATGATGTAATCCAAGCTAATCTAATCTAACATGATGTAATCCAAGCTAATCTAATCTAACATGATACAATTCTAGCTAATCTAATCTAACATGATGCAATTCAAGCTAATCTAATCTAACATGATGCAATTCAAGCTAATCTAATCTAACATGATGTAATCCAAGCTAATCTAATCTAACATGATGTAATCCAAGCTAATCTTTTCTAACATGATGTAATCCAAACTATTCTAATCTAACATGATGTAATCCGAGCTAATCTAATCTAACATGATGTAATCCAAGCTAATCTAATCTAACATGATGTAATCCAAGCAAATCTAATATAACATGAAGAAATCCATGCTAATCTAATATAACATGATGTAATCCAAGCTAATCTAATCTAACATGATGTAATCCAAGCTAATCTAATCTCACATGATGTAGTCCAAGCTAATCTAATCTAACATGATGCAATTCAAGCTAATCTAATCTAACATGATGCAATTCAAGCTAATCTAATCTAACATGATGTAATCCAAGCTAATCTTTTCTAACATGATGTAATCCAAACTATTCTAATCTAACATGATGCAATCCAAGCTAATCTAATCTAACATGATGTAATCCAAGCTAATCTAATCTAACATGATGTAATCCAAGCTAATCTAATCTAACATGATGTAATCCAAGCTAATCTAATCTAACATGATGTAATCCAAACTATTCTAATCTAACATGATGTAATCCGAGTTAATCTAATCTAACATGATGTAATCCAAGCTAATCTAATCTAACATAATGAAATCAAAGCTAATCTAATCTAACATGATGTAATCCAAGCTAATCTAATCTAACATGATGTAATCCAAGGTAATCTAATCTAACATGATGTAATCCAAGCTTATCTAATCTAACATGATGTAATCCAAGCTAATCTAATCTAATATGATGTAATCCAAGCTAATCTAATCTAACATGATGTAATCCAAGCTAATCTAATCTAACATGATGTAATCCAAGCTAATCTTTTCTAACATGATGTAATCCAAACTATTCTAATCTAACATGATGTAATCCGAGCTAATCTAATCTAACATGATGTAATCCAAGCTAATCTAATCTAACATGATGTAATCCAAGCAAATCTAATATAACATGAAGAAATCCATGCTAATCTAATATAACATGATGTAATCCAAGCTAATCTAATCTCACATGATGTAGTCCAAGCTAATCTAATCTAACATGATGCAATTCAAGCTAATCTAATCTAACATGATGCAATTCAAGCTAATCTAATCTAACATGATGTAATCCAAGCTAATCTTTTCTAACATGATGTAATCCAAGCTAATCTTTTCTAACATGATGTAATCCAAACTATTCTAATCTAACATGATGTAATCCGAGCTAATCTAATCTAACATGATGTAATCTAAGCTAATCTAATCTAACATGATGTAATCCAAACTATTCTAATCTAACATGATGTAATCCGAGTTAATCTAATCTAACATGATGTAATCCAAGCTAATCTAATCTAACATAATGAAATCAAAGCTAATCTAATCTAACATGATGTAATCCAAGCTAATCTAATCTAACATGATGTAATCCAAGGTAATCTAATCTAACATGATGTAATCCAAGCTTATCTAATCTAACATGATGTAATCCAAGCTAATCTAATCTAATATGATGTAATCCAAGCTAATCTAATCTAACATGATGTAATCCAAGCTAATCTAATCTAACATGATGTAATCCAAGCTAATCTAATCTAACATGATGTAATCCAAGCTAATCTAATCGAACATGATGTAATCCAAGCTAATCTAATCTAACATGATGTAATCCAAGCTAATCTAATCTAACATGATGTTATCCAAGCTAATCTAATCTCACATGAAGAAATCCATGCTAATCTAATATAACATGATGTAATCCAAGCTAATCTAATCTAACATGATGTAATCCAAGCTAATCTAATCTCACATGATGTACCCCAAGCTAATCTAATCTAACATGATGTAATCCAAGCTAATCTAATCTAACATGATTTTATCTAAGGTAATATAATCTAACATGATGTAATCCAAGCTAATCTAATCTAACATGATTTTATCCAAGGTAATCTAATCTAACATGATGTAAGCCAAGCTAATCTAATCTAACATGATGTAGTCCAAGCTAATCTAATCTAACATAATGAAATCCAAGCTAATCTAATCTAACATGATGTAGTCCAAGCTAATCTAATCTAACATAATGAAATCCAAGCTAATCTAATCTAGCATGATGTAATCCAAGCTAATCTAATCTAACATGATGCCATTCAAGCTAATTTAATCTAACATGATGTAATCCAAGCTAATCTAATCTAACATGATGTAATCCAAGCTAATGTAATCTAACATGATGTAATCCAAGCTAATCTAATCTAACATGATGTAATCGAAGCTAATCTAATCTAACATGATGTAATCGAAGCTAATCTAATCTAACATGATGTAATCCAAGCTAATCTAATCTAACATGATGTAATCCAAGCTAATCTAATCTAACATGATGTAATCCAAGCTAATCTAATCTAACATGATGTAATCCAAGCTAATCTAATCTAACATGATGTAATCCAAGCTAATCTAATCTAACATGATGTAATCCAAGCTAATCTAATCTAACATGCTGTAATCCAAGCTAATCTAATCTAACATGATGTAATCCAAGCTAATCTAATCTAACATGATGTAGTCGAAGCTAATCTAATCTAACATGATGTTATCCAAGCTAATCTAATCTAACATGATGTAATCCAAGCTAATCTAATCTAACATGACGTAATCCAAGCTAATCTAATCTAACATGATGTAATCCAAGCTAATCTAATCTAACATGATGTAATCCAAGCTAATCTAATCTAACATGATGTAGTCGAAGCTAATCTAATCTAACATGATGTTATCCAAGCTAATCTAATCTAACATGACGTAATCCAAGCTAATCTAATCTAACATGACGTAATCCAAGCTTATCTAATCTAACATGATGTAATCCAAGCTAATCTAATCTAACATGATGTAATCCAGGCTAATCTAATCTAACATGATGTAATCCAAGCTAATCTAATCTAACATGATGTAATCCAAGCTAATCTAATCTAACATGATGTAATCCAAGCTAATCTAATCTAACATGACGTAATCCAAGCTAATCTAATCTAACATGACGTAATCCAAGCTAATCTAATCTAACATGATGTAATCCAAGCTAATCTAATCTAACATGACGTAATCCAAGCTAATCTAATCTAACATGATGTAATCCAAGCTAATCTAATCTAACATGACGTAATCCAAGCTAATCTAATCTAACATGATGTAATCCAAGCTAATCTAATCTAACATGACGTAATCCAAGCTAATCTAATCTAACATGATGTAATCCAAGCTAATCTAATCTAACATGACGTAATCCAAGCTAATCTAATCTAACATGATGTAATCCAAGCTAATCTAATCTAACATGACGTAATCCAAGCTAATCTAATCTAACATGATGTAATCCAAGCTAATCTAATCTAACATGATGTAGTCCAAGCTAATCTAATCTAACATGACGTAATCCAAGCTAATCTAATCTAAGTAGATGTGTACTAGCGCTTACAAGCCGCCACCACGTCTAAAAATAAGGGGACACCACTTTTAAGGCGCCTCAGAAGCCGTGGTGGCTTATAATGACATAATTCATATTATGGTGTAAAATCTAGACATATCTACGAGACGTTTTTCGATTTACTAGAGCGTATTTTATGGGGTGGGAAGCTAGTGCATCCAAGCCTTCTCGTGACCAACTAGCCCCTATAAACAGATCGGCTTTAAAGCTGTGCATTTGGATATCATTGCTTGGAACTCCCCAAGCCCTAAGTCTGCCAAAGAAGCTTTTTAAAAATGTAAAGTACCGTTTGCTAAACAGCTTAGTCGATTTTAGATTCAGACCGGCGTTTTAGAAGCCAGTCCTCTAATTTGTATAATGCGCAGGCGCCACCCACTGATGCATTCTTTAAGCCACACCTCTCTTGTCTAGGTAAACACATCAATCAAACTTCAGCAGACAGCAGCGATACAACGACTTAATGTCTGCTTTCTAGCAGCCACAGAAAGTAGCAACCTCATCATCATCACTAATATTATAAGCATAGTCGTCCTCTTCAAAGAAGAGAAGGAGGAAGAGTATGAGGCAGACGAGAAGAAAGAAAATGGAAGAGGAAGAGGAGAATTTACTTTAATACAATCGGGCCATGTGGACTTTGGAAGCATTATTGTTTACGACGCTTGGCCACATTAATAAACGCCGTGTGAACCAAAATATAGGATACACCGCATGAACCCGCAGTAAAAATAGCCTCTGTTGTTTACGCAGTCTATCGCGCATTGAGGCCAACAATAACGTTCAGTCCAGATGAAACTAAGTCTGGTTATGCTAAATTGTTAACCCAGTCGTTGTTGCTGCATACTCTTCCTCCTCGTGAGGACAACTAAGTACTCCCTTCGCGAGAGTCTTGCCAAGAGAGTACGTCCTATCATATTGCCTCTTGTTAATCGGTGCATCCTTTAATTAGGCTATATTTAGTTATGCACGTGTATTGTTAACAGACGCAATTGTATCCTGTTTTAACGAGGGCAAAAACACTACATAGGCCTAATCATCGTTGTCATGAACATTATCATTATCATCATCGTCGTCGTCGTTTTTAATCAATGTCAACGTTATCATCATATTTATCTTCATCTCTTATTAATTTTAGAAAATTAGCTCTAACCACTATAGCCATTCAGGAAGAAAAGGAGGAAGAGAAGGAGGAGGAGTATGAGGAAGAGCAGACGATAAAGAAAGTAGAAATAGGAGGAAGAGGAGGATAATTTGAAACTTACTGCAGGCACAACCACATTGGGGCTTGTGTTTATATGATGCCCCGAGGCTGATATGAACCATGGCTCTATCATAACCACATGGTTTTGTGTGTCTCTGAGAAATTTCGGAGATAAATATATATATATATATTCACCATCTGCTCATCACCAACATAATTATATCGTTTGGGGCATTGGCTAAAAGTCGTTAATCATAACACAGGCCAGCCTCTGCGAATGTGGACTGCTATGTGAAAAGTATATCAACTGGAATTGGTCTTATGTAGAAGGTTGAACAATACATTGTCCACGCCGTCGGGTTCAAAGCCCGTTTACTACTTCACAGCAGTAGACCAGACTTTGGACCTTCGATAACCTAATTTTTTTTGGTTTTTCCAGCCGTGTTGATCCGAATACATGTGGCTTTAACTCTTGATCGGCCTCATACCAGAATTCTTCCATACATTTTAATACACAGGCATCGGCATTTGGGAATACAAAGAGTTAAAATTTCACCTATTTTCAAGAAATAATGATGTCAGTCGGTCAAAATGTGGGTTAGAAAACCTGCTTTCCCGCATTCGTTTATCTCTGGCGTATTAATACGGGCCAGTCTCAGTGCATTTCGGATTTTTTGATTTGTAGCAGTGTGTGCTGGCTAACATCGGCTTAATAACAATCAGGCCGCAGTATCGGCTTGTGTACACGTAGGAGAGTCCATTTCTCGGTACACGGGGAGGCACAGGTCGCTGTTCAGGTTAATTCACCAACCAATAATAAACAGTTCTTCTGAATCAGCCACAAACTGTGATGCCCCAAGCGAATGAAAGCGTCATCTGCGCCATCTCCTGAATGTGTTTGTTACATTATTGTAAGAATTTCTGTAGCGCTTTTATTGATAGGGCTAAAGACGTTAAAGCTCGCTCGTCTTTTGAAGTTTTGACGTTAACCGTAAGGCGATGATGATGATGATGTTGACAACGAGAACTATATTATAATCATAATGATGATTTTTTTGCGGAAAAAATCCTTAAATTTTATTCCATCCAACCGGTCCGGCACGCTTTCGATATGCTAGCATGAACTGTATTAAGATTTACTATAATACACGACGATTATATCGATTTCAATTATAATCATCACCTTTTTAGAAAAGTACATGTATAAAGGCGCTTTCAGCACTAAAAAACAGTAGATGTATAATGGGCGTTTGGGGCCACCCCAAAATCATGACCCATTAAGGCCCTAGTAGCATTTTATTATATAATCATCCGCTTTCGTGATACGGCGGTGGCGCACTGGGAACAACAACAGACTCACGACTCCAACCACCTACGATGAAAACTTTTATTTTGAGGTTCGCGGACAAGTCCCAGTGCTGGTTAGTTTCTTTATTAGTTCCGCCACCATGTCGTCTTTGCTTTGACTCGGCAACTCTTTTTTTCCGCTCTTGCTTTGTATATCACGTTTCATCGTTCTATATTTTTCCTCCTCTCCCAGAATAAGTTTATATTCATCGTCGCTTATAGCTGTGTCTTCCAAAGCCCGAGAAATATGGTCATGAACTGTGTTTAGCTTACTTTCCGCCAAAATACAAATTTCGTCGTGTTTTGAAGCTTTAGCAACGAAACTTCTACTTACAACATTTCCAATGATATCCAGAAGACTCGTCGCTATGGCTAAACTCTCTAGAACAATACCAGGAATAAAACCAATACCAGTGGCTAACATAGCTGCCCCACCCACCCCAGTTCCAAGACTAACTATAGCAAGGCCGGCCGAGGCCCCATTAGCCACATCTACAACCCTCTTATACTTCTTGCATAGTTGTCCCCGACTTATCGCCTCAGACCTCAGGAATGCTTCTATTTCACCGATCTTCTGCAAGCGAAATGTTTGCGACGTCGTGTCTGACGAAATTGTTGACTCCATAAGCGGTGGGTACAAAGACATAGTTTTTTTATAGTTGCTCTATCAGTAACGTTACGTTTAACTCAATAGTTGAAGTACTTTCAACACCTCTCTTTTTTCCTTCAATTCTGAAACTCGTTTGTCCTGGAATGAATATTGCCCTAGATGCATCAAACTGTCCACTTTGAATGTCAACTGTACGATCGATACTACCCGCGGCTGTAATAACGCGAACTGACGCATCACCGGTACTAACACCAAACATTGTAAGCCTCCAGAATCCGCGGTCTAATGAAATAACCTCATTATTAGTTTGCAACGTAATACAGGGATAGCGTGCCGCGGTCAATGGAAGCGTTTGCCACGAACTTAGAGTCACAGTTTTGGCCGCTGTGTAAATATCGCGGCTGTGGTAATCGTCCGACACGAAATCGATGTGGATTTGGGGAACCGCGGCTAACATATCTGCGGTGGGCTTAGGGATAGTATATCCCCAGTTGGTTAGTCCAACCAAATCATCGAGGTTGTACTTGTGCATATTGGTTTCTCCTTTTTGTCGGAGATAACCACGAATCTTGTAGTGTGAGTCGGCCATTATTAAGTCTTACGTATCTCCAACTTTAAAATATGTGTAAATCTGGAAGTGGGATATACCAAGAGTAGTTTGTGGTGGGTTGGTGGTTAAGACCGTCAGCCTGTATGCTATGTATGCAGTTTCAGTGTTGACGGTAAACTCCTGCGCAGAATCAGTCAAAGAGGTATTGGAGGTAAGTAGGTCCGTATACACGAGCAGCCCAGAGCTGTTGTAACCGCGCCCACTAATTTTCCAGGACGTGATACGCAGTCCAGTAGGACTAGCCCCTCCAGTCAGGCCAACCTTCCATATTCGCACAGGGGCCGGGCAATCAATCCGTAACCAAATCTCATCACCCGCAGAGGGCGTGACCCTCCACTCACCGCTGACTCCCGAGTTGAATGCTAGATGAGGCTGGTAAGTCGGAAGAAATGCGCTGGCTAAGGCAATAAACCCAGTTTCTGAAGAGTCATTGGACAGCGGTGGAATGTGACCTGTATAGTTTAAAAATTTAAGGTTATTCACGTACTGCCTTACAGCGGTCTCTTTACTGTCTGTATATCTTTTAACCACAACAGCCTGATTGTCGACATATTGTTTATTGGCCACGTTCAAAGGCTCCGTCGGTATTTTATTTAATTTTGTCATTTTGCCGGTTACGATTCTCGTCACCTGCCCGATACTCGCCGCGTCGGTATTAGTTGTTGAGGCCCCCGTGTAAAGCCCAGTCACCCTCTTGCCACCCATACCTAAATTTCCAGTCATTGCGTCGCCAACTTTAAGCACGCAAGCGCTCCTGACCATAGCGTCTTGTTCTTCGGCGTAAGTTTTTGCAGCTTCGGCTTTCTGGTCTGCGTACCCCCTTGCGGCGGCGGTCTTTTGATCTGTATACAACCTCACGGCCGAATTAATCGCGGTGTCCTGATCGACCGCGTACTGTCTAGCAGCAATATGTTGAACATCAACATATTGTTTGTTAACCACGTGCAACGACTCCGTGGGAACTCTATCGAGGCTCAATAGAGCGCCGGCGACCGCTGTTGACACTTGTTTCCAACTCGCTGCGTCGCTATCAGATCCTGGAATCTCTGTTGGAAGTCCAGTTACTCGGTGGCCACCCATGACTAAACTTCCAGTCATTACACTTCCAGATTTTAGCACACACGCGTTCTTGACGATAACATCTTGCTCGTTGACGTAAGTTTTAACAATAACATCCTTTTCGTCCGCATACTGCCTAACGGAATCTCTCAGCACCTCGTTCTTCTCGTCCGTGTACTGCTTGGCATCGATAAGCTTCTGGTCTGCATGGCTCTCGGCCGCGGCCGCCTTCTGGTCCGCGTACAGCCTGACGGCAGTGTCCAGCAGAGCGTCCTTATCGTCTGCGTAACGTTTAACGAGACCAGTTACCTCGGAGCTTAAGCCGTCTGCATACAACTCAGCTTGGTGCGCCCGCTCTTTCGCGTACTCCGTTATTTGTTTCCAACTCCCAACGTCGGACTCCCCCATCAATTCATCCCAACCCTCGTCTTCGCTATCAGATCCCGGAGTGTCCGTGGGCAAACCAGTCAATTTATGACCGCCCATTTTTAGAACGCCAGACATCGTTCCACCGGTGAGTTGCAGGTTGTCCTGATCTACGATGTCTGCATAAGCCTTTGTCGCGGCGTCCGTTTCCATCGTCGGCGTTCCCACATTTGTCAGCCGAAAACCTCCAGCCGAAAGAATTCCCAGCATGGTATCACCAGCCTTGTGGATGAGCCCAGCGGCGCTTATCTGCCCTCCTCCCACCCCACCTCCACCGTCTCTTCCAAATTTATCAACCGGCATTTTTATATACAAAAAGGTGATGGAAGTCTAACATAGGTCAAGCACGATATCTTCAAAATTCTTTCCGGCAGCGAGCTCTCTTAGCACGAGCAGACAGAGATGACCACATACCACATCATCGGGCCCCTGTAGCTGGAACGTTTGAGTTCTTATAGGATTTTTTAAATATCGAGAAATTTCGACAGGTGGATCCAGCCCATAACTGTCAAAATAGACGGCTGTAGGTCCATCTATCCAATAAGCGACCCAGTGAGTACCGTCGCCGGAACCGGAATCTAAATTAACAACTCCACACTCCTTCTCACGAGCCACGGCGGGCAGACCATCTCGCATGAAAACACCGCGGAAATGCGGCAGCGCTCCGGCAACTTTCTCTATATCGAAGTTGCTCAGCGGTTTTAGTTTTTTTGTCCGATGTACAGGCCGGATCCTTTACACATTGAACAGCAACCACCATAAGTCTGGCGCCCGAGATATAAACCGGTCCCGCGGACCTGAGCTTCGAGTTCGCGATTGTGACGCGCGGCCTCTGCTAAAGCCGCGTCGTCGATCCGTTTTTTCTCGGCTTGGGCCGCATCGCTGGCCTGTTTCTTGCGCAGAGCCTCTGCATCGCTGGCCTGTTTGTTGTGCACGGCCTTTGCCACCTCGGCGGCCCCTCCAGCCGCGGCACCCACCGCGGTTAACCCGCCAAAAATCAGCGGGAGGAGAGCCAGTAGTGGAAGAAATCCGCCTGATTTTGTCATCTTTTTCAGTTGCGTTTTGGTGAATCTCAGCTCCATGCCAACGCCTTCCGAAATCTTCTTCACGATTCGGGCGGCTTGAACTTTTGTCAGCGCGAGCTTATCGTCTCCACGAAGCTGGCCATGAGCGAGTCGGATCGTGGCGCCAGTGCCGGCACGCGCAGCTTTAGCCAATGTTTGCTTTTGCCCTTCGGTCAGTGAAAGGCCGAACGCAACGTATTCAGTTTTCATTTTTGGAAAAAATATATCTAAAAGAGGGCCTTGTATCTAAATGTGAAAAACGATTTCTAGTAAACGACGTTGAATTTGCTGCCATCCGATTCAAAATTCAGGAGTCGGTCGCTGATCAGGACGGCATATGCTGTCGTATTATTTGGTACCCCTTCGTTAAAGTCCACCTTGATTTGTATGTCCTGTACAGAGGTTTTAAGTCGTTCAGATTGCCTCCGCACGTCCAGAACGAAGATCGGAAACAAATCTACAAATTCGATTGGTGTCGGTTGGCATGACGATTCACGCGCGTCTATGCCGCAATATTCTTCCTTGAAGTCACGTAGGGCCTTGTAAGCGCGAGAGGTCGTCCTCTTGGTGAAGTCGAGATTCATGTCAACCACCGGGTAGCGATCGCTGTTGAGCATAGCGAAAATGTTGCGAACCTGCACATGGTCAAACAGTGCCGGATTCTGGCCTTGATGTGCATTCTTTCCAGTTTGAAAAGCAACAAGAATCCAGCGTGGCTTTTCCGTGCCCGACTTAACACTCAAACGCCAGGAAAAAGTCGTCGCTCGTGGCACCGCAATGTTGTCGCATTGCATGGCGCGGAATGCTACAGGTACCTTAACCTTGGCTTCAATCTGCTTCATAAGCATGCTTTTATACTCCAAAGCGGGTATTATATGCGGCATGAACCAGGAGAGTTTAGTCAGCGCGATCTGGCCATTGGCCGCTGCGGCTTCCTTGAAGATCGCGTCTGCGTCCCCCTGCCGGCTCAGCAGTAAGGAGTGTTTAATCCCGTATACGACCTTGTGATAATCATCGCAAAAGCCGAATAGATGTCTTAAGGGAACAATGAATGAAAACGTTCCGATTGGGACGGGTTTTCCGATGATCATCAGTCGACGTGCCTCGAAGCCGATATTCGCAGCCGCCGCCGCCGCAGTCGTGTCCTTTGCCAACACATGTTTAAACCTTCGCCTTTGGAAAAATCATCGCCGTATACCAGCATGCCTTTCATCGTCGTGGCTTGCCCAGGTGACATGACATTCTCTATCTCGGTATTGTTAGCCAGGTATCGAATTTGAGAAAACATGTACGGGATAGCATTGTTGATGAATGACACCAACGAGTCTGCGATGTAGGCCGCGCCAGTTGTTATAAGCCTGCCCTCCACAAGAAGGTAGCTCTTAGAAGGTTGCGTGAAAATGTCTTGGTTCTGGATGTCGATCTGTATGGCCTGGCCATTGTTAATAGCTGCGGGATTTTGTGATTCATACTCGCGGTATTCAAACGATTCGATGCTATTGTCATCGGGCACCGCCGAAGCGATGTCCAACATTTCACTCGGCACGTCAAATGCCGCCATTATTATAAGTAAAAAAGTTCAAGCTTCAATTATTAATCATGTTGCAAATTAATTTCATATGTGGTGGGTTAAACATTTTTTCCGTTTTGTGAATTAGTCGGAAATTTTTTTCATTTTGCAAGAAACAGACCCCTACCACAACGACTCGGCTTTATAGTTTTGAAACCGGATCCAGCAATGCGGCTGTTTATGTCGGCCATTGTCGGAACAACGGGTGGCGGACTCACAGCCAGTTGTTTTAAGTATTCAATGCTCTTGTCGCTGAGCGCCTTCTCCAAAGGTGCGGGAACAACAGGCGCGGCAGATGAATTTTCATTTCGTAAATGAGCTTCATTTCGTAAATGAGCTTCATTTACGGCCGCAGCGCGTCTCGCTTTCACGGCATCAACAATTTGCCTGACGGCAGATGCTGTTGTGGCGCCGGCTTTCGCGACATTACCAACCGCCTTGGCAACGTTTGTGATTGTGCCTCTATTCGCCGAAATGAAGGAGCCTGCACGGCCAAGGAAACCCGCGATTTTGGGTATCCAGTCGAAAAGTCCACCACCCACGACACGACGCCGCTTTTTAATTCCAAGAACAAACATGAGAATATTTAAGTGTGAAAATCTACGCACTGCGGATGTGAAACCTTATAGTTACTGTCTCACCGCGGAGGTTTAATTGTTCACCATTCTGGTCGGTCAGCCACACACGAATGCCCTGTACGTTGCCAGCCGGTGCTACTGGTAGGTACACTAGATTTTTCGGAGACTCGATTACCTTATAGCCGGGCGACACATCCGGGAAAAAACTGTAGATTACTGGCAGCTGGCTACCATTTCGATACGATCCAGAGATAATATCACAATTTACCAGGATTGTGTCCACCCGGAGAATATCGACTGGATTTTCTCCCTCTTTATAACCAAGACTAAGCGTCTGAGGGTTAAAACCGAGCGTTTGCCTGATGGTAGATGCGGCCATATCTACCTTAAAACGGGCCTTCGTTATCTTTACGAAGGCGCGAAGGGTAGATGCGTTAGCTCCTACAGTAATAGGAGAATCAAAGCTGAGTTGAGCAACACCTGGCGGCGGCGGATTTTGCATTTCTAACTGCCGGCTGATTTCATAATTAATCTGTGCGATCTCGTAGCTTCCGTCGGGTAAAATGATCGTCTTCCAGGTCTGTCCATTGGTGGGGCTGTAGACGAACTTGTTATTTGAACTGTCAATGTTCGGAATCGAATTATAGGTTTCAAGATTGACCAAAGCAAGCTCAAAGCGTCTTTTTGGATCCAGGTACAGCGGCGGTGAGAAAGCCGTGGTCCACCCTGTAGTATCTGAGGAAACAACTATACTAAAATTTTCCTTAGGCTGCAAAAGGTCTCGAATTTCTTCGAGTAGTTTCTCCGAGCGTTCCATCTTGTGTATTTTATTTTATGAGCATGTTTCTATTCAATTCGAGTGCCAGCTCTTTGGAGATCGCACCGGAACGCAGTAACTCATCAAGAATGGCGGAGATTTCGTTGCCGAGACCTGTGTTTCCCGCGGCCCTAGAGGCCACCAAAAGCTGCAACCTCTCTACCAGGGCGTTTGGATCGCTGTAAAATTGCACCGCGCCGCCTCGAATCAGCTGGAACTTTTTACTTTTCCGGCCATGAATAGGCAGACCAGACATCTGTACGAGCTTTTTGAAAGTTTCAATTGCCTGAGGCGAATATTGCTTAGTCTTAACGAAGCGTTTCGTTAACAGGCCGAACAATGACTCATCGGCAGGAGCTTCGAGAACGAGGTTACCACCTTTAAACACTCTCAGTCTACCGGCAGACAACGCGACGGGGTCAACGGAGAGCTCACCCAAGGCGTTACCTTGTAATTTCAGAGGAACGGCTGGAACACTGAAACCCTTTCCCTTTTTGATGAGGGTGTGGCCCTCTATCAGTGTATCGATTCGCTTTTTATATTCCCTTAGGGCTTCGATATCTGCAGTCACCGCATCTACCTTTTCTTCGTCTTTTTGCTTTTTAGCCAGCTTTTTCTCTTTGCCCAGGGTGTGGCGATTATAGTGATTGACCTCACCGATTATCTTTTCAGCACCTGCCTTGTCGGCTAAATCGAGCTCGCTCGGAGGTCTGAAACCGTGCCTTATGATTGCCTCGACGTTGAGATATTTGTTTGGATCGACTAACAATGCGTGGGGGATACGGGTGGCTGGAAGCGCTGGAAGGGCTGGAGCAGCTAATGTTCCTGCTGAATCACCGAACAACGCCGCTATCGGGTTAAAATTAGCAGACTCTGAAATCTGCGCCGGCAAATCCTGTAAAGCGCTGGTAACTTTCTGCAACTCCTTAGACGTAGCCACCTGGGATTCAGCCGTGGCTGTAGCTATTGGTTTGAAAAGCTTTGCCGCATCGTACTGAAGGTTTGCCTCTCCGAGTTTCTCGTCCACGAAACGCTGTCTCAATCGATTTCTCCGAGCTAAATAATCCTGAGTCAACGCGTCTCGCTCCTGTTTAGACGAAACTTTTGTCCACATCGTCTTTGTATGTCGACTATATCTTGCCTATATCATGTCTTTAAATACTTGCCTTGGGCTTATAGAAGCGATCGAACCCGCAACGATATTTTCCGTCGTACACCTTGGACGTCAAATCTATGACTGCGAATCCATATGGCTGGGCAGCACACTCGCTGAAGAACGTACGGAACTCATCGAAAGACATGTCGCCGCCTACGAACGTATTGTGAATGGCTCGTAAATTCTTGCTATCCTGGTTGAAGAGGACGATAAGATTAGCATTGTCACGGATCGCTTGCTTCGGAATTCGAAAATAATTCTGTGTTAAGTAGAAGCAGTCCGCGCCACCGTGTCGACCCATAGTGAAATACCTTTCGATGGGCGACTGTTTTTCAAGCATGACGTCATCGAAAACTAGAAGGCTTCTGGCATTCTTATTTAATGATTCAACTGGAACTATTTCATCTGAGCAAGAGTGAAAGGAAGCCACTTCCTTCCCGGCAACTTTTTCCAACTCTGTAACCCAGTCCCGGAGGAACTGATATTTTTCCTGTCCCAGAGACTTTGAGTATAGATAGAGCCGGTCAAAACGTAGGTACCCCTTCTTCAGAAGGAGGTTGAGTAGTAGGTTTGTTTTCCCACATCCGCTAGGCCCGCAGATTATACACCGTATGCTGGATGGCAACAACCAATGGTGGTGTTTTTTCCCATCGTCGGCTTCGAGGTCAAAATTTGTTATTTCCATATAGAGACAACGAGTTATGATTGTATTCAACGAACACAATGTATTGCCTACGATGTAAGAAACATACTGAGACTTCAAATGAAACAATCGTCGAGTTACGAAACGGTCGGCCAGCCAAGAAGGGAACCTGTGCCGTCTGCGGTGCAAAGAAGAGCCAAATTTTGCCTTCTAAAGTGCGGAAGCGCAAGACTCATGAGTCTAGCGGAGGCTCGCTACTGAATAGCGCTCTTAATATTCTGCCTCTGCCTGAGATGCATATGAGCCTTCCATCCGGTATGTCTTCGGAAGATAATCCGGGAGGTTCTTTTCAGAATACAGGAAAGTACTCTTACTGTGGACCATTCACAAAACTCGATAAACGGCTGTCACAGCGCTATCACGGTGTTAATCAGCTCGACCGTGCGTGCCTCCACCATGATGTGGCTTACGCAGTTCATAAAGATACCCCAGGGCGTAACCACGCAGATGACATCCTCGCTGCAGCCGCGTCGAAGATCGCACTCACCGATGAAACTCCAGATTATGAGAAGAAGGATGCCCGGCTCGTATCGGCCATTATGTCAGCAAAGTCGAGGCTAGGGATGGGTGTTGGACGGCGGCGCTAATGAAAATCATTTGTGTATGTGTTTACCTGTTTGTAATATATAGTATTACTGAAATGTCTAAGCACCTTTCAGCCGTCTATTACAGCCCTAGAGGTTACTGGCGAGGTAAGGCTGCGGTGAAGAAACTAGCCTCAGCCGCCAAAGTTTCCGAGGCGGAGGCTCGTGATTGGCTGAAGAAACAAGCGGTGTGGCAGATTTATCTTCCCGTTCCACGCCGCATACCGCGTCCAAAGTTCGATGAAAATCGACCAAACGCCGTACACCAAGCCGATCTCTTGTTTTTACCTCACGATAAAGTAGGTCGAAAGACTTATAAATACGCTCTCACTGTTGTTGATGTTGCCTCACGATACAAAGAAGCTGAACCGTTGATAAACAAAAGTGCGACCGAAGTCGCCGCCGCTTTAAGCCGGATCTATAAGAGGGGTCCATTGACTTGGCCTCGACTTCTTCAGGTCGACCCTGGCCGCGAATTTATGGGTGATTTTACACCGTTGCTGGCGAAGCACGACGTTCTTGTAAGACGCGGACAGGCCGCAAATCATCGCCAACAGGGCATCGTTGAACGCTTTAACCGTACTCTAGCTGAGCGACTCTTCGGTGCTCAATACGCTCAGGAATTGCTCCTGGATGCAAGGGGGTCATCCGAACGGTCAGTGGAATGGGTTCGACGATTGCCCGAAGTTGTAGCTGCACTAAACGATGAGCCGACGCGCTTGCTCGACATGAAGCCGGTTGAAGCGATGAAAGCTGCTAAAGTGACACAGAAGCCCTCTCATTCACAAATGAAAACTCGTTTGTGGGGAATGGATGAGCCTATTCTCGGACACGACGTTCTCGTCCGATATTTGTACGCTCCCGGCGAGCTTGAGGGTGGTAGCAAACGAGCCACCGACCCTAACTGGTCGCTCACCATCCACGCTATTTTGGATGTTGTTCGGCAGGCTGGCCAACCAGCTTTATACCATCTAGTTGATGGGCCTGGCCGCGGGTTTGTACGTGAGGAGCTGCTTCTGGTGCCTATGGGCACTGAGTTACCCCCCGATAAAATACTCAACCGTCGTTGATTTTGTAGTGCCCATATGCCAGCGTTGTTATCCCATCGGCCTCGATCCACTTTTTTGTGTCTAATGGAGAGAGGCTGATCTTATTCTGCTCGTACACTCCGATCTGGTGGTCGTGGCTTCGAATCACGACTTGTGTGTGCCGCATCTCTTCTCGTTCGAACAGGCACTCCTTGTATAGCTCGTGATGCAGATCCTTCTTCACAACTGCTCTCTGAACGCCTTTAGCTTTCCTGATCTCTGAACCGCCCGATTTTAAGATCGAGTACATCTTCGGACGCAGTCCCACGAATTCGGCGATGGCCAATCCGTTACATTCATCCTTGAACTTGCCCACGACTTTCTTGTTCTCGACGTCGTAGTATGGGCTGTCTCTAGAAAACTCACTAAAGTCGTATAGGTGTTTTTTGTTCCACATATCGGCATAGGCGTTCGGAGTTTCCACCTGAAATAACAGGCTGTCAGTGTCTGTGTATAAGAGTTGGGCATTGTTGCCGTACTCGTTTTTCACATCGTTGTACCAGAAGTCGTACATCAGATGCTTGCTGAGGTCGAGGACAGCCTGGCCGACATATACAGGTCTGTTTAACTTGAGCTTGTTCTTCAAACTGTGAATCGCGGCGAGTTGGTCGTTGAAGATTTTGTGTGATATGTAGGCCGGGTCGGCAATTAGTTTACGAAGTTTGTCAACTTTTGAGGTCGGTACCAGGTTAACTCTGATTCTTTTTCTAAGATTTTCCATGGTCTTTCCAAAGACCGCATTATTAGCCAGTTTGAAGAAATCCTTCTCAAACTCCGACGTTGCCTTCGCTCTCAATTTCGTATTCATCTCGATGTATGGAGCCATCCATGCCTCCTGTCTAAACTTAATGACACGATGAATTTTAGAAACTCGTAGCCCTAACGAGTGGTAGAGTTTGAGATTTCTATAATGGACCACATACCGCTCCTTAGGTCGTAGGCTTGGTACTAACTTCACATGCTTTGTGAACTTGCCTCCCAACTCGTTCATAAGCACATTCTGATAGTCACTCAACCACTCCTCTTGGACTGTCAGGGTCTCCGGTGCTAAGGGATAGTCGCTATGTGATTCGTGGAGGTGCTCCGGGTACCCGAGATCGACTTCAAGTAGGAAGCCTTCAGGCGCGTCATCTGGAGTTTCCAGCACTTCATCGAGAGTTGGACTTTCCCAGCTAAATCCTCCAACTGGCAGTGGCTGTTGCATCGCCCAGCCGTAAAGATTATTCGCGTCGAGATACATGATCCAGTTGTCTGGCTTCGTAGTATCATGATCTGGACATTGCGGGTTGTTGGCTTTTGCGAAGCGCTTAGATACCATCGAGATTCCGCCTCTGAGGCCTTTCTCTACGAACAAATGCATATCTATATCGGTGAGAAGTTCGAGCTCGATTTTCGTCTTTTTCAACAAAGCGTCCCAGGCCATTCCTGGTAGGCTGAAGTAGTTAGCCGGATCCAGACTATAGTGCTTCATCGATGTGTCTCTGAAGGTCTCGAATACATCGGCTAGTAGAAGTACATCCGTTCGGAGATATAAGTCGTGATAGTCGCCCAGAGTTTTACAATCAAACTCGTTCCATACTCGTTGGGCGTGTTCATAATCCTCATCAGAAATGCTCTCTCGTGTGAGCTTGCTGTAGAACGCTTCCTTGGGTGGAAGTCGATCTTCTTCGAAGCGGTGGTAATCGTGGATGTATTCGTAACAATAAACGCCCTTTCGCCTCAACAGATCTAATTTTGTCCCATCATTATGATTTTTTTCGTTTATATAACCCGCTGTGACTTTGAGATCCTCTAACGACAGGTTTCCTGATAATTTATCCAACGAGCTGTTTAGAAACTGGAGACTATCAATGAACTGCAGTTGTCCAATGTTAAATGTCATGTATTTCTCCATATTGTTTGGGATGCAGTTAATTTCAGTTTCCTCATCCTGTGCGGCCTCACAACTTCCGATCGCTTGCATGATGAGATGACTGTCGTAACCTCGCAGATTGTGGAAGACCACCGGTACCTTACACTTATCGGGATATA
The DNA here is from genome assembly GCA_963556255.1 of Allolobophora icterica. Classification (NCBI taxonomy): domain Eukaryota; kingdom Metazoa; phylum Annelida; class Clitellata; order Crassiclitellata; family Lumbricidae; genus Allolobophora; species Allolobophora icterica. The sequence goes on from OY744608.1 coordinate 56,364,571, forward strand.
TTCTAAGTTTTAAGTTACACTCGCTGTGAGCGGCACCTCGGTACTTACCGGTAATGTGGCAGTGGTCACGAACTCTGTCCGCTTCGAGCGCATCTCCGCAGATGTGACATTCGATAGCCTCGCGGAATGATTGACGATCGGCCGCTGACATAACCATCTTAGCTGGGGTGGCCAGCCTTTGTTTGATAGAGGCTAGCTCGCCTTGTAGTCGTTGTAGGAACTCCTCCACGGCGTTTTCTCCGCGGTATAAAACTGGTTTCTTCGTGCGGCCATCGTATCGAACCACTATGTAACAGAAGCTACACGGTTTCTGCTCAGCTATCTGTCTGGTGTTGCTCTCGTTGGGATTCATGGCCGCATTTAGGACTGGCACGTTCAACGCCTCAAAGTCTGCGTAAATGATATACGGAGTGCGCATCTGTTTGTGATGGTTCTGGAATTTGAGGATATTTTCATCCTCTTTTGGCATCTCAATCCGCTGAGGCTTCTTACTGATGCCCTGGCAATCTTTGATATGGACATCCAGCAAGTCTTGTCTACAGAATACGTGTAGGCATCGACGGCATGGATGCTTTCGTCCTTGAAATTTACTGTTTTTATAAAGCATGCGGGCTAGATCCTTGATCCAGACATAATGAAAATTTTCATTTGCGTCGTCGGCCAGTAGTAGAAGGTCAAGATTGTGGACACTGGTCCGGTTCGAAATGTGAATTGGATATAAAGCTTTATCCCACCCGAAGACTGAGACGCTTATATTTGGGTTTTGACGCTCAAACTTGTCGATATCTGTGACCTTCACTGGAAATTCTATACCGTCAAAGTTTAGCTCGAGGAGGTGGGCACGATACTTACTGGGACGATAGGGGTGTTGCCTAAAATCTACTGGATACATGGCGCTTAATATGGCCCACTCGAAGCATCGGTTATCTTCATTCTTGACATTAATAACCGTGCGAGGGGGGATGTACTTTGGTGTGGGAAAGTAGCTCTTCCCTCGGAAAGGCTTATATCTTGCAACACCGAGGTCTAGCGCGACAATCCGCCTCACCCTCCACCCCGACCCCTCATTGGTGTAATCCTCGAGGAGTTTTAGTATTTCGGCCTTGGCCTTCCGTATAGCCCCTTGGATTTTACCCGCATTGATAACTGGTACTGCTTTGCTTCGAAAGTAGGCGGTATTGGTAATGATGCCGGAGGGCGCGTTGCCACCATACACATTATCAACGGTCGGTGCCAGCTTTTCCAACTCAACTGTCAACACTTGCGAGTATTTAAGACCGTCTTGTTTCAACAGCTCTTCGTTGAGTTGTGCCTCAATGTTGTGCTCCATTGCACTCAAGAAAGCTAACGCATCTCCTTCCAGCCTGTGGTTAAGAGGTACTTCTGCACGAAAGTCCCTCAGAAGCTGATTGGCGAGCTCTTTGTGTACTAGAAAGGGTGGTGGTCCACCTCCATCCTTCTTAATTAGGAGTGGGTCAAATTCTGCTAGAAGGGCCTTACGTTTTGCCCCTCTGTGCTTACGCGCTGGAGGAATTGGTCTTGGTAGCAGTGGCTGTAGTAAGCGCCTTTTGACTGCATCTGGGATTGGTTCATCTAAGATATTCTGTAGAACAGCTCGAAGAGCTGGGGGACCAGTAAACTCACCCAACAGTCGTTCAATTTTTTCATTCGTAGACAATGCCATAGTAATAAATTATTTTATAATACTGTGGCAAACTTTTCCTTAATACAATAACAGAATCGTTTCTTTAATAGAGAATTTTTTACTCTACTAATATGTTCGACAGTCTTTTCCATTCTTTCTCGAATTCACGGGTTAGTCCGCAGCGTCGTACTCTTGATTTTATGACGTAATAACCACAACGTATACACTCACCCAAATGGTTTTTAATACCCCTTCCACATTTGACGCATGGTTTTGTCTCGTAGCCATTTCGTAGTTGTGCTAGATGCTTGAAACAGTACTCCCCAATGCATCTACGACAGCAGAGAGTTGTTTTGCCTATAACGAGCCACTTGCAAAAGTTTTGTCCTAACATTATGTTTCTATGTATACCACAACCTATTCATTTTTTTAAATTAAAAAATTACCCGAATGGTTTGGGCCGGCCTCGTGGGAGGCGGCTCGGCCGGCCTTCCTTTTTAAAGCCATCGTAACTTCTTTGGCAGACTTAGGGCTGGGAGAGTTCTAAGCAATGATATCCAAAGGCATAGCTTTAAAGCCAATCTGTTTATAAGGGCTAGTTGGACACGAGAAGGCTTGGATGCACTGGCTTCCCACCACAGAAAATGCGCTCTAGTAAATCGAAAAACGTCTCGTAGATATGTCTAGATTTTGTAGCATAATATGAATTATGTCATTATAAGCCACCACGGCTTCTGAGGCGCCTTAAAAGTGGTGTCCCCTTATTTTTAGACGTGGTGGCGGCTTGTAAGCGCTAGTACACATCTACTAATCTAACATGACGTAATCCAAGCTAATCTAATCTAACATGATGTAATCCAAGCTAATCTAATCTAACTTGATGTAATCCAAGCTAATCTAATCTAACATGATGTAGTCCAAGCTAATCTAATCTAACATGACGTAATCCAAGCTAATCTAATCTAACATGATGTAATCCAAGCTAATCTAATCTAACATGATGTAGTCCAAGCTAATCTAATCTAACATGACGTAATCCAAGCTAATCTAATCTAACATGACGTAATCCAAGCTAATCTAATCTAACATGATGTAATCCAAGCTAATCTAATCTAACATGATGTAATCCAAGCTAATCTAATCTAACATGATGTAGTCCAAGCTAATCTAATCTAACATGACGTAATCCAAGCTAATCTAATCTAACATGACGTAATCCAAGCTAATCTAATCTAACATGATGTAATCCAAGCTAATCTAATCTAACATGATGTAATCCAAGCTAATCTAATCTAACATGATGTAGTCCAAGCTAATCTAATCTAACGTGACGTAATCCAAGCTAATCTAATCTAACATGATGTAATCCAAGCTAATCTAATCTAACATGATGTAATCCAAGCTAATCTAATCTAACATGACGTAATCCAAGCTAATCTAATCTAACATGATGTAATCCAAGCTAATCTAATCTAACATGACGTAATCCAAGCTAATCTAATCTAACATGATGTAATCCAAGCTAATCTAATCTAACATGACGTAATCCAAGCTAATCTAATCTAACATGATGTAATCCAAGCTAATCTAATCTAACATGACGTAATCCAAGCTAATCTAATCTAACATGATGTAATCCAAGCTAATCTAATCTAACATGATGTAGTCCAAGCTAATCTAATCTAACATGACGTAATCCAAGCTAATCTAATCTAACATGACGTAATCCAAGCTAATCTAATCTAACATGATGTAATCCAAGCTAATCTAATCTAACATGACGTAATCCAAGCTAATCTAATCTAACATGATGTAATCCAAGCTAATCTAATCTAACATGATGTAGTCCAAGCTAATCTAATCTAACATGACGTAATCCAAGCTAATCTAATCTAACATGATGTAATCCAAGCTAATCTAATCTAACATGACGTAATCCAAGCTAATCTAATCTAACATGATGTAATCCAAGCTAATCTAATCTAACATGACGTAATCCAAGCTAATCTAATCTAACATGACGTAATCCAAGCTAATCTAATCTAACATGATGTAATCCAAGCTAATCTAATCTAACATGATGTAATGTAACCTAATGATTTTTGTTAACCATCATAGCCATGCACGAGACATCATTTAATGGTAACTTCAAGCGAGACCGGAGTCTAACTTAATACGGCAACCAATCTCAACACTCTCTTTCGTAATCGTGATCACTAAATTTGTAAAGCGTTGCTGAAAAGCTAAGCGCAGGGCATCAGCTTATTCACGAGCATTGCGTCATGTCAGAGGGGTTGTCCAGAAATACCAAGTGGAGGTGCAAGACTGGTTGCCAGTAGACAAGGAAGAGATGGAGGGAGACAATCTACTAAGGCGAGTTTCGTCTAAGAAGAGAGAGATTGAAATCAATCTTAACATTCATTCGAATCTGCTTCCATAGGCGCTGACTTTTGCTCTTGTCTCTGGGTGCCAGCGGGTTTTTGGGTCCTCCGTTCCACCTACCATCTTAGGTGTGTGAGTTTTAGCGGATTTTCAGAGATAGAAAATTGTTTTCTTGCCTAGGGTTCCAGTGTTATTATTTATTATTTTAAATAATAAATAAATTATTTATGTACGGGTTGTGACTGTGAGATTATGCAATGTTCGGTATTTGTGTTGTAGTTCTACTTCTCACGTTCTGAGATTACTGCCTATAGGTGCAAACATTTGAATTTAAGGTCCGAATTCTTCTGCATGGGTGCCACGCACTCACTGAACTTTATCCCAAGGGTGCATTCGCACCCAAGGATCCCAAAAAGTCGGCGCCTATGTCTGCTTCTGAAACCATGATCCGATGATCGCATTCAATCATAACAATATAGACATTATGAATTTGGCCTCACACTCAAACACTTCGTCGAATCTTCTAATTCAACTAAAGTAATAGATTTTTTCTGACTAATAATTAATGAAATCATGGTTTTCTCGAAATCCTGATATATAGCCACAGGGTTTCCGCAGCTCGTCAATATGCTGATGATGCTCAGGTATATGCCCAGCTGTCGAGGCCACCCCCTTGCTGGACAGAATGCTTCAGACATCTGAGGCAATTTGTGCTTGGATTTCGTCGAACCACCTTCGGCTGAATCCTTGGTAAACCAAGTTCATCTCGCTTGTTCCCTTTCTGCTACCATAGGTCGATATCCATCAGGCCATTCCATCAGAACAGCCTGTAGAATTCAAACGGTACGGTATAAGTTAGTACTTCTAAATTGCAAATATACAAACGAATTATCAAGACTCGGTAACTATCCAAAATCCCACGGGGCGAAGTCCAGAGAGAAACTGCCAAAGCGAATGTAACGCTCGTTGATTAGCTTATTGCAGACACTTCGCTTTAATGACATTTGTGCAGGTTCTTCTTCTTCAAAAATTCCCACTCTAATCCATTCAATCCGCTGCCTTCTAAGCTTTCTCGTCCTCAACGAAATTCGGCGTCACAGCTGGTTACTCTCTGGTCTCTCTGGCAACCGGACTTTCACTTCCAATCTACATCGATGTCTGAACAACCCCTCTGATACGACACAGCGCTCGTGAATAAGCTGGTACTTTGCGCTTAGTTTTAGAGTAGCGCTTTAGAAATTTGGAGTTTGCGATTACGATTAGGGCCTACGAGTGCAGTTTTCTGAGGAATTTTCAGGACTTAAGACGAGAAGTATAATTACAACCCGAAGGTATACTGCAATACGACAAACTATGAAAATATTAGAGAGTAGTACAGTCCTTGTAAGATGTACTTGGATAAACAGTGACAGGAGATAAATGATGTTTTTTGCAGGGCTGCGGATTTTTGCGATTATTTAGTTGATTTATTGTTAACATTTTAATTGATTGATTTGGGCTTGTTCGATTAATTCTCTTAGGGGCCATCCATATATTACGTACGCATGGAGGGGTGGGGAACCTAAATGCATGTGCTTGCGTATGCTTGCGAATGAGGTGTGGGGGGTCTACTGATGATGTACGTACGCATAGGAACGGGGACCTATAATTTGTCTATATTGGCCTTCATTTGATTGGCCTTCAAGTGATCCAGAGTTCAGTCTTTTCAGCTATCAGGAACTACCAGAGGAAGTAGGACTGTGGGAGAGGTGTCACTTGTATGCCGCCTTAGGGTACATTCGTTGGCATATTTGACCATTTGAACTTCAGCATGTGGACTGATTGAAGACTTTACAGAAAGCAGTAACTGAGGTGCATTGGTTTCCATGCGAAGACGCATTGAGCTTAAAATTCTGATGCTACTGACGTGTAACAGCCTGACTCTCTATGCTCCATCCAACCTTAGAGTACTACGCAGTTCTTTGTCACCATTACCTGGTCAGTCGCAGTAGATATCTTTGTTCGGTAACTTAGTGTAAGCTGGCTGTTGCTCCGTCGCGCACCTCCACAGTGCAACACGAAAGCTTTGCAGTAGTTTTCAGAATTTTATTCACATACTAATTTATCCTGATGTATGTATGTTGATTCTTTTTCACCAGAGTGTTGTTTGGCAGCTGGTTATATTCGAAAATTTACTTACTTATTTATAAAGTTATTTATTACTTCAGATAGTTTATACATTGTCAAATAAAGCCACTAAGATGGAGAGAATTTCAGTCGGTTATCCATATCTAGAGGGAATTGGGTGATAGAAGCTTACAACCAGATCCTATGCAACAGATGAAGCCAGAACGAAGGACGCAGTCAGTGTTGGCCTATGTGTCTGTAATACACCAGAAACTAAGTATAACGCTAACTCTAGGAACTGCCGTTTAATTACCACCTGCCTTATAAAGCGACAGCGTTATAACGAGGGCACCGTATCTAACTTAACAGGATTTGAGATTCATTATCTGACTAACTTCTATCAGAATCTCAACTAGACTTTGAATACATAACCAGACCACCCTATGTGAAGCATGTTACAACTCGGCTCTGGTATAGTCACTTTAATTGTCTTTGTTTCGCTAACGTAACGTAAAATATTCGCTTCACACGTTTAATTTTACTTCTTTTTTATAATTTTACAACTACTAAAATTTCATCTGAGTCAGTAGAATTCTGGCTATATTTAGAACAACCGAAAAGTCACTTTATGATGCTAAAATGCAATGAGGTCATTACAGGTACTTTCATTCGAATTTCGTATATCGTTGATTTAACGTTTCCAGTTGTACTGTGTAGCAATTCAGAAATGGAATAGGACTAAGCAGATATGGAAATACCGTCAGTTAGAGGATCGTTGCAAATAAAAGCATAAGTATCATCAGATAGGCAATTGTTTGCCATGAACCACGCAGAGATCGTGCAGCTGCTCCCGTCATCTTGGGTCCGTGAGGTTACTCGTAGCATACATGTAGTTCGGTGTCACAAATCGCAGGCTTCAAAATATCTGCGCATTCACAAGTATCGCACCCTCTCGGATCTTTCCTGAATCCGTTCGGGCAACTTCCATCATCAAAACAAAGCGGCTGAAGGCAGAACGGTTTATCGGCAGGTCTGCAGTTGCAGATGCCACAGCCAAGAACTACCTGCAAAAGCAACAATCGCACGTTACATTAAGCAGTATCTACATATTTTCTAGCGTTTTGCAAGAGATTTACTCGAATCAAAATCAATTACATTGTTGAGAAAATTAAAAACTGCATACATGATACTTCATGGAAATTTGTTCTCTTCGTCAGAGACCCAGAGGCAAATATTGCTAAATCACACTAGCACAACTGTGGGGTTGGAAACGACGCCCCTGGGGTGTGCAATGAAGACTTAACTTTGGGGTTCCTAGAAAGATTAGGGGTTGAACCACCCAACCACCTGCCAATTTCCACCTGAACTCAATGAAAATTCGTCCCGGATGCAATCACCACAATTTCCGTGCAGTCGCCAAAAGTGTCTATTCCCAATTTATGTTCAGCTGAAATCGAGAAATTGCTAATGAGATCAATGCCTCATTATTTACGTAATACGTATGTGTAATTGTGCCAAGAATCGAGAAAGCTCGACGCTGTCTGACCGCAGAGTGAGCCCGAAGGACCAGAAGCTCTTCCACCCAGTCGCAGAGCGCAAGTCGCGGCGGGAGGCTAAGCCTGATATCTAGCAACAGAGTTCAGATAAGTAAGACTGAGCGTTACCAGTGAGACACCACCAGACAAGCGCGGCTACCTTATAGGAGATGCGCTTAGAGGCAGGGAGCAAGTGCAGAACATCATGCATGTAGGCAGTTACCGCAGTATATTTTGGAATACGACCAATAAGCCGAGCAGCAGAACGAAGAACCCGGTCAAGACGTCCTATTAGGCCAATGAGTGATCAGCAAGAACCGAACAACAGTGGTCATCTTTACTGGTGACAAAAGTGTGGACAAGGATGACTAAGCTCTCGGTCGAGTCACTCCCAGGTCCGAACAGAAAGCGTGAAGGCGACATGTGGGAAGGTCTCTGCCAACAGGTGCAGGCCAACCCCGCTAGCTGCCTGCGACCATCAAGCCAAACGAACTGAGTTTTGGACGAGTTCAAAGTAAACGATCTGAGGCCATCCAACCAGAGAACACATTAATGGCGTGGCACATCAGCCCAACAAAAGCTACTGCATCAGCTACGCGACAGTGGATATATGCTTCTATGTCATCAACGTTAAGCTGGTGCATGACCGTAGCAGGTAGCTAACATCAGCAGTGTGCAAAATATAAGGCAGTTGGCCTAGGACAGACCCCTGGGGTATACCAAAGAGGGCGGGAACCCACAGGGACCAGGAAGAGCCAACGACAAAACAGATAGTGCGATCAGTAAGAGAAGAACAAAGTAATACCAATTGGCCCCAAAGAAACAGGAGGCGCTAGAGAAAGATGGTATGATAGACAGAATGAAATACTGAGTTAACATCAAAAAAGCCAACAGGGTTATCTGACCATAGTCCATGGTACAATAGAAATCCGACATTATTTGCAGACCCAAATAAACATCGAACGCAGAACTCTAGCAAGTAACGGGTTTTAAGGTCTAATATCAATCTTTTATTCACCAAATACGGTAGCACAAAACAAGCGATACAGCTTTCTCTGGACAATAAACTTGCCAGTAATATACTAATTAGGAATATTACATAGTCCAAGTTTCTTTAATGCAAATTAGGCCTATCATGTGTATACATACGGCTTCCGTACTGCTGAGGCTTTAAATTGTGTAAGACTCATAACTTATAAATTCTTTACAACTTCAGAAAGTTCAAATACCCTCTGTGGATACATAGCTCATTTTTCTAATGCATTCTAACACTGTCTTGAATCATTCGTTGATCATAAAAGTGAATTGCACTCATGTAGCCGCAGCTGATGCCTATAATGCATGCCCTGTATAATAAGCTGAAGAGTTGACAAAAATATCAACGGAGTCCAAGGTTTAACCGACTTCGCCTTTGCACAACGACCTTGATCTGTGGCAGTGGGCAACACCAGAGCCTAAAGGACAAGGCATCAGCTGATAGTACTCCAAATCCAAGCCGTAGTCAGGTTAAACCGTTTCGTTTCGACAGATATCAACGCTTTACATGATCTTATATTAACATCGGATAAAATTACACTATGTGATATGAAATACTTTATGAAATATTTATAGATCATTTACCAAGGCAAAGAAGATGAGGAAATATCGTGAAGACATTGTCAACGTTCGACGTCAGAAGAATCTGTTGAATGACTAGTACAATTACTATTCAACTGGAGTCGTTTTTATACTGTTCCGTAACATATTTTGTGCATATTTTAATTGTTGCTGCATCTAAATGAAACATGAAGCATGCCGTCTGATTTCTAAGTTAGCCTACTGATAAATATCACGCGTCGATGATGCATTTTGTTTCTGTGGCGATAATGTCAGACAGTGAGTGATGTCCTTTATGATAATCAGACTACAATAGGCCCTAGTACCCAAACCAAACCGCGTGAATAATGACTTTGTTTTTAGCAAAGTCGATATAGAAACGAATAATGGCTCTTTTGTAAGAAACATTTCTTTAGAAACGTCTGCTCTTCGCGATAGAGTGATAATTCTTAAAATTTATTCGTGTGCTATCAGAAGGAATCGATTACATCGATTACCAATCAACATGACTAATGGTATGCACCGAAATCCCCATTTCCTTACTTCCGTGACATGGTGCATTATAAGCAGCAGATGAAGGAGACCTGTGTTGTTTATATGAAAATCAATTTTCTCAGCTATTACGTTAAGCAGCGGTTCATCAATAATAATAATAATAATAATAATAATATTCATTTTGATTCATTTTTAAGTATTGATTCATTTTGAAAACTTAATATAGCGTCCCATCAAGGTATACCTACTAACAAGTGCTCCCAGTATAACATAGCATTATAGACTGGGCTTCAGTAACTTGTGAAACATTACTCATAGGCAGCAGACTTATCTCAAATTCTATTACTCCATTTTTACCATTTCTACCAGCACCACAACAGTCCTACTACCACTATTACTATAACTTCTACCACAATTACTACTACCACAAATACTATCACTATTACCACTACCACCACCATTACCGGTACCACTACAACTACCACGATTACCACTACGACTGCTACTATGACTAATGCTGCTGCTGTTGCTGCTGATAATATACTAACGAAATGGTGAGTTCGGTGGACGTCATTAGTCATGTCGATCAGTAATCGATGTCTTCGTCATTCCTTGAATTAATTATTCTGTCGAATCCATAATTTACTCATTAATTTAGAACATGTTGGAGTTTACAGGCGTTATATTTGCGTATCGGCTAAGAAGGAATAATAGTCTAGGAGTTAGCTCATGTTTCGTGTGCACTTCAATGTACCCTCAGTTTGACCTCACAGGGTCATTATAGGTCATCAAAGTGTGTCAAAAAAATTGGTCACATGACCCGCTTATTGATCGCTTAGCCGCCATATTGGATTCAAGATGGCGGAAAAAGGATTTTTTAATTCGCGTGTATCTCGGCCATTTCTTATCCGATTTTGATGTTTTCTTTTCTAAATTGTAGGTCTTGATTAGAGCTATCTTTTAGGTCCTTATGTCTTTTTTACTAATTATAACCGTTTTTGAGAAATTTAGCAAAAACAATTTTTTGAAAAAGAAATTTTCTGTATTTTTTACTTTTTGCCGCTTAATTTTTTTGACACACTTTGATGACCTATAATGACCCTGTGAGGTCAAACTGAGGGTACATTGAAGTGCACACGAAACATGAGCTAGCTCCATGACTATAACCCAACGTTCGTCATCCTCAATACCTGTCAGTGGTATTTCGGCGCTGTCACTTGTAGTCGCTCCATTCTATCGACGCCACTTGGTCCAGAGACTCTGAACACGATGCCATCGTTCAACTTTTGATGGTAATCCTTTGGTCGGCTTCACGTGTGCACATAGGCTGGCACTGGTGACTCTTATACCTTATATTGCATCGTTTTTGCTACTATTATCATATTCAAGTTCTTAATGACATTTAGCATAATTATAAGCCAGCAAAGAGAACGGTTCAATCCGTTTTAGACGCTGCCTTTTAGCTAATTGATGAGATTCAGAAGTTTAGATTTATTGAGTAGTGGTAACATCACTGGCGTGAAGTGCAATAGGTAGCGGGATCGCCTCCCGTAACCCTCCAAGGTCCACTCAGCCTATCATTCGCGAGATGATGCGTTTGTGTAAAATGAGATGTAGGACGTGATGGGCGCCTTGCAAGGCTGCCGTATACAGTTAAAATTCGACTCCTGTAATAACTTGTGATCATCCGTTCATACTGATTTGTAATCATACTGCGTTATTGTCAGTTTGAAGATATTAAACGAAGATTATTATTATTATTATTATTATTATTATTATTATTATTATTATTATTATTATTATTATTATCTAGCTATATGTGGAACGAGATACATTGGTTGCAGATGAGAAGATTCATTAAGTTTAAGATTCTTATGGTGATGCGTAGCTGCCTGTCCGGTTGTGTTCCATCTTATCTTATACAGCCATGTATCACAGTGTTGTCCTTACATGGCCGCAGATATCTTCGCTCTGCAGGACCGGGTGATCTGGCTATTCCCCATCCCGCACTTTTTCCTTATTTCTCCTGAAAAACAACCGTTCCTTTCTCATCCATTCAACGTCGTTCTCGTAATCAACAAAATCATCAATCTCTCACTTTCTACTGTCAACTTCCCCATGACCTTAAACTACTATCTGGTCACTCACCTACTAAAAGAGGCAGACTTTGACAGGGAAAACCTAACTAACAACCGTGCCATTTCAAATCTTTCCTTCCTGACTAAATTAACTAAACGAATTGACATTGCCCGGCTGAGTGACAACTTCTCTTCCGATTCACTCCTCAACCCCAACCAATCTGGCTTAACTAAACACCACTCCACTGAAACTCTACTTGCATTTCTGTCCAATAAACTGGTCGCCTGGGGAATGATTGAAGTTTTTTGTAGAAAGAAAGCAATAACTGAGGTGCACTGGTCTCCCGTACGAAGACGCATTGAGTTTAGGATCCTGATGTTGACGTGTAGCAGCCTTGCCGGTTATGCTCCATCCAACCTTGGAGAGCTATGTTTTTCAATGTCACCATTACCTCGTAGATCTCTTTGTTCTGTAAGTTAGGGTAAGCTGGTAGCTTCCCAGTCGCGCACCTTCACAATGCAACATGGAAGCTTTGCAGTAGTCGGCCCACCATTCTTCGATATAAGTTTCTTCTACTTTCTATGCCTCTACTTTGGAAGCAAGACCATTCTGTTCGACCGACCGTGGGTCTTGTATAAGCATAGGTCAGGTGCACCTGTTATAAATGTCCTTGAATAGGCGCTATATAAATAAGCACTTTCACTTACAATTACTTACAACGGTAGCCAATCTCCCGTTTGACCTGATTTAGGTATCTGACTGTCGCTTGATCTTTTGTTCATTAAAATAATTGCGTTAAATAAGTCATTAGACTGCAGTATAGATTAGTCTAGATTAGATTGTTTTGGGTGAGATCAATGTATTGCAATAATGGTATTTGGAAGATGACGCCACTGTCCTTATAGACGTCGAACATAAGTGTAGTCATATATTTATATTACGAGAAACTCATTAGAATCATACGTTGAGCAATAGCGCTTCGTGGGATCTGTGGGCCGAGGTTAATCGATTGAGAGGAGACGTCCGGTGTGAAGCCCGGGCGCCGATGAGAGGAATCACTGCCTCCTCAATAAACCAGCACGTCGGCAAGATATCCTGGGATAAACAGTATACTGACTATACTCCTCCTCATGTCAAGGCAACTGTTGCGGATTGGACTAAGACGGTTATAGATACAGCCACAACTTATAAAGGTAACCGGGCAAGGCGCCGGACAATTCGGCGCAAGTAATCATTCTCTGACCTCCATCCGAGAAATACCTGTAACCGCATCGTTAAATATGCGGATGACACCTATCGGTTGGTTGGTTGGCAACCATTTAGTGTATTTAAGTTGCTTTCTGACAGCTTGCGTTAGTAATAAACGAAAATTGATTGATTGATTGATTGATCTTCAACACCATCTGAGCTTTCAATTTTGAATGGAATACATGTCGCTCCAAACAATCTTCAGAATCCTGTGAACTTACAACTTTAAATTTACTGTTTCGTAACATCACACGCCTACAGCGATCCGAAGATTAGCTGTTAGATGCCTTCTTCTTTATGTTCTCTGCCCATCGGCAGGTCCGTATGACCAATGACGCCATCGTTCTCTGTCTTGTGCTCTTCTCTTCAGTCCACTGTATCCTTCTTCTTTTGTCATCATCCAGTCTAGCAGCATTGCCCTCGGTCTTCCTCGCGTCTTTCTCCCCTCCATCCTTCCCTCCATGATGTCTCTTAGCAGTGTCTCACTCCTTAGGATGTGCCCGATCCATTTCCTTTGTCGTCCACGTATAGTACTTATGAGTGATCTTTGTTCTTCTACCATTTGCAGGATTTCCTCGTTCGTCCTCCGTTCCACCCAGCTAACTCTCTCCATTCTGCGCCACACCCACATCTCAAAGGCCTCCAATCTTTTTATGTCGTCCTTCCTCATTGTCCATGTCTCGGAGCCGTACAGCACAACACTCCACACCAGTGTCTTCACCATTCTCTTCTTTAGATTCTTGCTTAAGGTTCCTCTCATCAGCTCTCCTCTTTTGTAAAATGCATCTTTTCCCATGGATATTCTTCTTTTTATTTCCTCGTGGCATCTTGCATCGTCTGTGATCACACTTCCTAGATAGCAAAACTTCTCCACCTGTTCTATTTCTTGTCCGTTTAGTGTGATCTTTATTGTTTGTGGTATTATACCGCTTCTCTTGCTTATCTTCATTACTTTTGTCTTCTTTACGTTTATTTTCATTTCATATTCCAGTGATACCGTATTTAGACGATCCATCATCCTTTGTAAGCCCTCCTGGCTAGTTGCCAGCATCGCCTGGTCATCTGCAAATCTCAATGCCTTCACCCTTCTTCCTCCTACCTTTATCCCCTCCTCCATATCGTCTAGCGTTTCTCTTATGATCTCTTCTATATAGATGTTGAATAGGATTGGTGACAGTGGGCATCCTTGTCTTACCCCTCTTCCTATTTTTCCTGGTTCTGAGTATTCTCCATCAACTCTTATTTCACTCTTTGTCCCATGTATAGATTACCTATCAATCTTCTTTCTCTCCAATCCACCCCTTTTCTTCTCAGTATTCCCATTAGCTTTCTCCAGTCTACTCTGTCGAAAGCTTTTTCATAGTCGACGAAGCAGATATATATGTCTTGGTCATGTTGGATGCTTCTTTCTGCTATTATCCTCAATGCTGCTATCGCATCTCTTGTCCCCTAAACCCATATTGGTCCTCTCCCAAGCAATTTTCTGCTTCCGCCTTTGTCTGCAGTCTCTTTGTTATAATTCTTAGCAGGATTTTTGATGCATGTGTCAGAAGGCTTATCGTGCGATGGTCTTCGCAATTTGAAGATGCCTAGATTATCTATTATAGCCTGATTAGATTTAATCGCAATTTACTTTGAAATTTAAAAAAAATATTCTCCTAATTGTCCGCGCCGAATTGTACGGCGCGGAATTGCCATATACTATATTACCCTTATAAGCTACTGGAGTCATTGGGGAACACGGCTGCCAGGTCCGACGGCCTACCATCGTGCTTCCTTCGGCTGGCCACTCCGATGATAGCCGTGCCCGTGGCGTACCTTTTTTATCATTTCGGTCCTCTCCTTGTACGTCCCTCCGCAGTTGAAGACCAGTGTCATCACTCCCTTGCCAAAGGTGGAACATCCTCAAGAGGCCGCTGACTTGCGCCCAATCTCGGTGACGCCTATTTTATGTCGATTACTGGAGAAATACATTGTGCGTCGATTCGTCCACCCAATTCTGCTTGACCCCAGCTAAACCGGGACTTCGGGGACCAGTTTTCGTTTCTTCCGACCGGATCCACTACGGCCGCCCTTGTGGCGCTAACTACCAATCTTACAGAACTGCTGGGTGATGGTCAATGCGTTCACCTCATTTCGCTGGATTTCACCAAGGCGTTCGATAGAGTACGGCACTCTTACCTATCGGAGCAACTGGCCGAGATGCCGATCCCAGATCTACAATTTGTTTATCGCCTTTCGAGCAGACCGAAGCCATGCAACTAAATTAAATCGGGATATTGCCTCCACTATTTATATAAACTCTAGTATAGTGCGGGGTTCGGAATAAGGACCAAACACCTTTATTATAACAATCTCCAACCTTAGGCTTTACCACTCAGAAAATAGGTTCCTAAAATATGTGGGTGATAGCAACTTGCTGATCCCAACCTCAATAGTGCGACTATCGTGGCTGAACTAGATCATGTAACACAATAGACGGATACAGCATCCAATAATATTCATCCATGTAACCTAAAGATAAACTGCAAAAAGACCCATGACATGATCGTAGAGGCTGTATGATGTGGTGCGAGCTACTTACACTGTCACGTCTGCTGTATGCCGCTCCGGCATAGTGGGAATATTTTGGACAGCAAGAAAACGGAAGGCTCCAGGCAGTTGTAACAGGCTAATCCGGAAGATACCTCCCTGGTGATTGCCCAAATACCGAAAAGCAGTCTTGTTGTCCTCGAGACCAAGGTCTTGGTCTCGAGTGCACTCGAGTTCGTTTTTAAAAGTCTTGGTCTTGGTCTTGGTCTGGAGGTTCAAGGTCTTGGTCTTGGTCTTGGTCTTGAGGTTCAAGGTCTTGGTCTTGAGGTTCAAAGTCTTGGTCTTGGTCTCGCAAGACCAAGACCAAGACCGGCTGTCAATATGAACAGTCATTAATTTTAACAAACGGCAAGAATTTTAAAAATGTATCCAATAATTACTCAAAGTTATTGCTTTAGTATTTACACGGTGTGAATGAGGCTTCACTGTTGTTTTGGACAATTATTTTGACTTCCGGTTATTTACCATGGACTGATTTCAAAACAGACTCATGATTAATTTGTACATTTACATCCGGTTCTTGAAAAGCTGCTTTGTGTGCTAGCGATTTCAGCACTTGTACACCGTGTTTTTTCACATGGCAGAAATTTTATGAGGCCCCACAGGTCACGTCTTGGTCAGAAAATTCTGAGGAAATTGGTTTTTATAAAATTCAACATAACATTTCGCATGAAGGACTTTTGTAAATACGAATTCGGAATTCTCTGCAGTCTACATTTAGAGTTGTTTTGCTTGAATAAAAGAAAAAACTCATGTTTTCATTTCAATAACGAGTAGTCCGACTGGACAATTTTTGGTAAGGAATAGAAGTCTGGATACGACTGTGATTTTTTGGGGTCTTGGTCTCGGTCTTGGTCTTGAGGTTCAAGGTCTTGGTCTTGGTCTTGGTCTTGAGGTTCAAGGTCTTGGTCTTGGTCTTGGTCTTGAGGTTCAAGGTCTTGGTCTTGGTCTTGGTCTTGAGGTTCAAGGTCTCGATCTTGGTCTTGGTCTTGAGGTTTAAGGTCTTGACAACAAGACTGCCGAAAAGCTGTGCCGTCTGGCCGATACCCGTCTGTTTTCGGCGGTTCTCCAAGAACCGAGATATGTCCCTCACGGGTTGCCCCCCTCCAGTTAAACCAGTGGTTTGCACTTACAACCTGCGCCCCAGACGCCATGACCGGGTGCTGCCAAAAGCAGACAATCCAACGAGGAAAACAGTAAGAATTTTATTCACAAAGTTTATACTGATGTATGTATGTTGATTCTTGTTCACAAGAGTGTTGTTTGGCAGCTGTTTATATTAGAGAATATACTTACTTTCTTACAACGTTGTTTATTAGTTATTACTGCAGATAGTTTATACAGTGTCAAATGAAGCTATCCGGTTCTAAGCCGGAGAGAATTTCAGTCGGTTATCCGTATCTACAGGGATTGCATGATAGAACCTTACAATCAGCTGCTATGCAACAGCTGCAGTAATGACGTTAGAGGCAGACAATGTTAGCCTACGTGTCTCTATTACACCAGTAACTATGTATAACGCTAACCCTAGGAGCTGCCTTATAATTACTAACTGCTTTTTAAAACGACAGCGTTATAATAGGACACCCTATTTGACTTAATAAGATTCGAGATCCATTATCTGACTACCTTTTACCAAAATCTAAACTAGATTTTCAATCCATAACCAGACTACCCTATGTGAAGCATGTTACAACTCGCTGTGGCATAGCGACTTTAATGGTCGTTGTTTGGCTAACTGTTAACATAACGCAAAATATTCGTTTGATACATTTCATTTTACTTTTTTTATAATTTTACAATTACTAAAATTTCATCTGAGTCAGTAGAATTCTGGCTATATTTAAAACATCCGAAAAGTGACTTTTTGATGCTAAAATTCAATAATGTCATTACAGGTACTTTCACTCGAATTTCATAAGTCGTTGATTTAACGTTTTCAGTGTTATACTATGTAGCAATTCAGAAATGGAATAGGCCTAAGCAGAGATGGAAATATCGTCAGTAATAGGATCGTTACAGATAAAAGCATAATTATCATCAGACAGGCAATTGTTTGCCATGAACCACGCAGAGATTCTCCATCCGCTCTCATCTTCTTGAGTCCGTGAGGTCAGCTGACGCATGCTACGCCATTACAATGCCAACCCTCTGTTTGTGCGCACTCACACGTTTCGCACCCTCTTTCATCTTTCTTTAATCCGAATGGGCAAAATAACTTTCCACAACCGAGAAGACCGCACGACACGACAGCGGCAGGTCTGCAGTTGCATATGCCACAGCCAAGAACTACCTGAAAAGCAACAATCGCACATTATATTACGCAGTGTATAGGCCTAGATATTTGTCTAACCCCATGTAGGAACTTTTCATTTAAGTCTGACTTAATGAAAATGCTAACTCAGATACAATCAACGCAATCGCCAAAGTTTTCGATTCCAAATTGATGTTAAGCCGAATCTAAAAATTCCCTATGAGATCAATGCGTTCTTATCAACGTATGTGTAATTGTGCATGTATATATGTATAAATGTATGTATTTATGGTGTGTAAGTATATATGTGTGTGTATATGCATGTGTGTGTGAGTATGTATCGTATCTGGGATTTGTAAAGCGCCGCTCACAGCATAAACTATTCAGAGGCGCTCTCAGCGTGACAGCCGTGAGGGAAAAGAAAAGTCTTCTGGCAGCGGAGAGAAGAGGACGAGGTCCAAACAGACATCTTAGTACGGATCCCGGTCATTCTATAGCATAGGGTCAAGGTTGGCAAAGGCACGTTGTTGAGCCATGGCAGTCCTATCCCTGGGAACAATTATATCAAGCCAATCAGCAGACCCAAGAGTTCGGGAAATACGAGCAGAAAGGTATTTGCGCATTAAGCCATAGAGGTATACTTAGGGGTTATTCCTTGTTGTGTCCTAGATACAAGGAGGAGGCGGTTGTGTTGGATGGGAGCAACGGGAAGCCATTGCATAACATTGGTTATGTAGGTTATAATATGGGAGAAACGAGTGAGACGAGCAATGATCCTGGCATCCGCATTCAAATCAGACTGGAGGGGGACAATGCGTATATTGGGGAGCCCAGAAAGCAAAGAATTTAAGTTGTCAATGCGACATCAGATGAAAGCAAGGACCATAATTGTATGCGCTGAGGGGAAAAATTATGGATTCGACTAAATGTTCGAAAATAATTAATGAGCAAAATGAAAGCAAGATGATCTCCTAATGGCTCTCACATGCCTCAAATAGTAGAAACAGGAGCGCCTCAGGTGGGATACGTGCTCGGCAAAAGAAAGGATGCTGTCAAGAGTGACGCCCAAGTCACGGGCACTGGAGGAATATGAAAAATGAGGATACGCTGAGAACAAGAATGGAAGATCAAGTTTAATCAGTTGCTGGCTGGTGCCAAACCAGATCAGTTGTGTCTTAGAGGAGTTGGGACTGAGTCGGTTGGCTGACATCTAAGCATGTAGATCAAGTGACGGACAGTCAATGGATCCAACGATGGAGATCTGCTCAGAGGAAGCGCCTTGAACAAAGGTCTGGACATCATCCTCATGGAGGTGGCCAGAGGCAAGATGTTTCGAAAATAGAGAACGAATGTATGTACGTATACGTATGGTTTCGTGATAATTAGTCGCCAGAAGATTCGGCGCAGGAACAACGTAATGATGGCATAGTGCAACCGTACGTTACTAACCGGAATAACGTGCGCGTACCGTACGTAGGCCTACATTATCGAAAAAATAACGTACGCGTACCTTACGCGTACGTTAAAAGTGCCTCAAGTTTAGTTAATTACGAACGGTACCGATATTTAGTATTACCAATAAGATGACCACTGGCACTGACCATCCTATAGAGTGTGCCGTAAAATCTTGCTTTTCTTCGTATTATACATTAGACAGAATATTAGCAATTTGGACTTTCGGGCGGCATTTCAGCGCCGTACGCCTCTGTGTAGCCGAAGCTGATGCTATTAATGCCTGCCACGGATAATAAGCTGGATGACTTGGCAAGAATATCATCGGAGTCGAATGAAGAACTTTGCCTTTGCACGGCGACCTGATCTGCAGTAGTGGGCAACACAAGGACCTAAAGGACAAGACATCAGCTGATCGCACACCAATCCAAGCCGTGGTCAGGTTAAATCGTTTCGCCTCGAGAGATATCAACGCTTTACATGGTGCTATATAAATATACATCTGATAACGTTACACTATAATTATGTTGTGAAATATTATATGAAATATTTGCAGGTCATTTACCAAGGCAAAGAAGATCAGGAAATATCTTGAAGACATTGCCGGAAAGATATTCAACGTTCGACGTCAGAAGAATCCGTTGAATGACTATTAGTGCAATTACTTTTCAATTGCAGTCGTTTTTATACTGTTCCGTTAGACCTGATTTATGTATATTCAAAAATGTTGCTGCATCTAAATGAAACACTAGGCCTACCTTCCCACTTCTAAATTGCTGATAGATATCACGTGTCGATGATGTATTGTTTCTGTGACGATACTGTCAGACAGTGAGTGATATATTTTATGATTATCAGACTATTGGACCCATACCACACCGTGTGACTAATGACTTTGTTATTAGAACATTTTGATTTAGAAACGACTTCACTGCGCGATAGCGTGACAATTTTTAAAATTTATTCGTAAATGCCATCGATCAACATGACTAATGTTATGCACCGAAATCACAATTTCCTTTATTCCCTGACATAATATAATTATCAGCAGCAGTAGAAGGAATAGGCCTACAATATTCCGAAGACTGAGTTGTTTATAGGAAAATCAATTTTTTTCAGCTACTGTATTACCACTTAAGGCAGCGGTTCAATCATTTATTAATTCATTTTGAAAACTTAATATAGCGCCCACTCAAGGTACCTACTAACAAACGCTCCCAGTATAACATAGAGGTAAAGACTGGGCTTCAGTAACTTGTGAAACATAAGCGAACAATTCCTAGGCAACAGGAGTATCTCCAATCCTATTACTCCATTTTCACCATTATTACCAGCACCACCACAATTCTACACTGTGTCCCGATGAAAAGTAGACCCCAAGAAAAAGTGTCATAACTCGGTCAAAGCTTGTAGCATTTGCCTGAAATTTTAAAAACAACAACCATCAAATTATAGCGCCGTTTGGAAATGTTGGTGAGTTTGTCAAGTTCATGAGCGTTTGAGATGCAGTACTGAAAAGGGAAAATTTCCAACATACAAGAGCCATAAGGAAGTGAAGTTCAGCTAGAGCTGGTGTTCAAAATGTCCTCCTTGTTCACGGACACACGACCGTAGACGTGGACGCCACTGTTTGATGGCCCGGTCGATGATCACGTGGTCAAACAGCTGCCACTTTTCAATCAGAACTCAGGTAAGCGACGTCACGAATGCGGGAACGATAAACGCTCTCCTCCAATGCACTCCAGATTTGATAGTCAACTGGATTGAGGTCTGGACTGTTGGGCGGCCACAGCTGGGGGAATATGAATTGGGGTGTCTCCCGGGACTGCAGAGCAATGGTCTCACATGCTCGGTGCGCAGGGCCACAGTCTTGTTAAATTTGTACTTCACATTCAACAAGACTGTGGCCGCATGATGAAAAGTACACCCGTAAACGTTTGTCAAAAATTTGTATGTTGGAAATTTCCTCTTTTCAGTACTGCATCTCAAACGTTAATAAACTTGACAAATCACCAACATTTCCAAATGGGGTTACGATTTGGTGGTAATATGGCTAGTGTTGTTGTTTTTAAAATTTCAGGCAAATGCTAAACGTTTTGACCGAGTTATGACACTTTTTCTTGGGGTCTACTTTCATCGGGACACAGTGTACCACCACTATTACTATTACTACTAGCACAATTACTACTACCACAAATTCTATTACTATTACCACTACCACCACCATTACTAATACCACTACCACCACGATTACTACTACTACTACTACTACTACTACTACTACTACTACTACTACTACTACTACTACTACTACTACTACTACTACTACTACTACTACTACTACTACTACTACTACTACTACTACTACTACTACTACTACTACTACTACTACTACTACTACTACTACTACTACTACTACTACTACTACTACTACTACTAGGCCAATTGCTGCTGCTTGTGCTCACAATGTGCTATGTCACGGAATGGTGAATTCGATGCATGTCATTAGTCATGTCGAACGGTAATCGATGTCTGCGTCATTCTTCGGGTTATTTTGCTCATTAATTATTTTAGAACATTTAGTCGAATCCATAATTTTATCATTAATTTCGGACATGTAGGATTTTACAGGCGTTAGATTTGCGTATCGGACTAAGTTTCCACGGCTAAGAAGGAATAACCCAACGTTCGTCATCCTCGATACCAGTGAGTGGCATTTCGGCCGCAACGTCTTCGTGTGGTGGAAGCGCTGTCACCAGTCTTTGCTTTATCCTGTCTACTCCACTGTTGACGGGAATCCATTGGTCGGCCTCACGTTTGCACATGGGCTGCCACTGGTGACTCTTATACTTTATATCGCATTGTTTTTGCTACAATTATTATATTCAAGTTCTTAGTGACATTTAACGTCATAATGTCGAGATCAGAGAACGCCTCTGATTTGTTTTGCTTTTTGAGTGGCGCTATATAAACGTTCAATGACAACTGCAACTGACACATCTGAAACAGTAGAAACGAGAAAGATAGTACTTGTACTTGTACTCGAGTACAGTTTTTGAGTAGTTGTACTCGTGCTTGTATTTTAGATCAAAGTACTTGTACTCGTACTAGTACTTGATGCTTTGGAAACAAATTACAGTTTTTACTCGTACAGGTTTGCCTTTTAGTCATTTACTCTTACTCAGGACATTTTGATCGCTTTGACGCTTTGTTCGGCACAATATCAAGTTTCTGTGGCAGTGGTGGAACAGGTGCACGACAATCTCAGATCTATACGGCTACAGCACCCGAAACTGCAACATTATGTAGTCCACCGGCACCAAATAGTCAACTCTTTGGTCACTACAGTACAGGATGTGGTGACGACATATATGAATATCAAAAGTCATCGTAAGTTTGAATATTGTGATTATTACAACAGTCCCAACAGGTTTTTAAATGCGAAAACGCAATTATTTCGGTAAGGTCCTTGACCATTATTTATTTTTAGACTTGTCACGTGTTCAGTGTTCATGGTCTATGCAAAAACGTTCTTTTGCTCCTCCAAATAAAAATTCTGCCACCCCCTACAAATCTTTTGCCCCTCCCTACAAAAATTCCTCCGGACGCCTATGTACAGGATCTTCGGTTAAGCCGAGTACCATATCACCACAAATGGCGACATATTTGAATATCAATATGAAGATGGGGTCCATAGAGTAGTGGTAACATCACTGGCGTGAAGAGCAGTAGGTAGCGGGATCGCTTCCCGCAACCCTCTCAAAGGTCCACTCAGCCTATCATTCACGAGATGGCGCGTTGTTAAAAATGAGTTGTGGGACGTGATGGGCGCCTTGCATGGCTGCCGTATACAGTTAAACAGTCTTGTTGTCAAGACATTGAACCTCAAGACCAAGACCAAGACTTTGAACCTCAAGACCAAGACCTTGAACCTCAAGACCAGGACCAAGACCTTGAACCTTAAGACCAAGATCAAGACCAAGACCTTAAACCTCAAGACCAAGACCAAGACTTTGAAACGCAAGACCAAAACCGAGAAAAATACCCAAAAAATCACAACCATACCCAGACTTCTATTCCTTAATAAAAAAATTGTCAAGTCGGACTACTCGCTGTTTTAATTAAAACATGAATCTTTAATTTATTCAAACAAAACAGCTCTAGGCCTAAATGCAGACTGCAGAGAATTCCGAATTCGAATTTACAAAAGTCCTTCATGCGAAATGTTATTCCAAATGCCTGTTGCATTTTATGAAAACCAATTCGCTCAGAATTTTCTGACCAAGACGTGATCTGTGGGGCCTCATAAAAATTCTGCCATGTGAAAAATACGTTCTACAGTGCTGAATTCACTGCCAAGGCACACAGAGTAGCTTTTCAAGTACCGGATGTAAATGTGCAAATTGTTAGTCTGTTTTGAAATCATTCCAAGGTAAATAACCGGAAGTCAAAATAAATTTCCAAAACAACAGTAAAGCCTCACTCACACCGTACAAATACTAAAGCAATTGTATTAATTATTTGATATATTTTTAAAATCCTTGCGTTTTGTTAAATGACTGTTCTTATTGTCAAAAGTCTTGGTCTTCATCTTGCCAAACCAAGACCAAGACTTTGAGCCTCAAGACCAAGACCAAGACCTTGAACCTCAAGACCAAGACAAAGACCAAGACTTTTGGTCTCAAGACCAAGACCAAAACTTTTAAAAACGAACTCGAGTGCACTCGAGAACAAGACCTTGGTCTCGAGGACAACAAGGCTGCAGTTAAATTCGACTCCTGTAATACCTTGTGATCATCCGTTCATACTGATTTGTAATTATACTGCGTAATTGTCAGTTTGAAAATATTAAAGGAAGACTATAAAAAAAACCACGGTGACTCTGATGATGCCGATTGTTTGACTTTCTGGAAATGCAACAGAACTGTTCTTGACAAACTGTACGAACCGCCATTTTAGAGCATTGAATGTGACTGCCTGCATATGGACCAAGATGAAACCATTTCGCTTCGAAAGATACCAACGCTTTACATGATGTTGTACATACATTTGATAACATTACACTATATGTTATGAAATATTAAATGAAATATGTACAGATAATTTACCAAGGCAAAGAAGATGAGGAAATATCTTGAAGACATTGCCGTACAAATATTCAACGTTCGACGTCAGAAGAATTCGTTGAATGACTATTCAATTGCAGTCGTTTTTATACTGTTCCGTAACAGCTGATTTATGTATTTTCAAAATGTTGCTGCATCTAAATGAAACATTAGGCCTACCTTCCCACTTCTAAATTGCTGATATATATCACATTTCAATGAGGAATTGTTTCTATGACGATACTGTCTGACAGTGAGTGATATCTTTATGATAATCAGACTATTGGACCCAAACCACACCGCGTGACTAATGACTTTGTTATTAGAAAATTTTGATTTAGAAACGACTTCTCTTCGCGATAGCGTGACAATTCTTAAAATTTATTCGTAAATGCCATCGATCAACATGACTAATGTTATGCACCGAAATCACAATTTCCTTTATTCCCTGACATAATTTAATTATCAGCAGCAGTAGAAGGTGTACATGTAGGCCTACAATATTCCGAAGACTGTATTGTAATTTGTAATATTGTTTATAGGAAAATCAATATTTTTTCTGCTACTACCACTTAAGGCAGCGGTTCATGCATTTATTAATTCATTTTGAAAAATTAATATAGCGCCCACTCAAGGTACCTACTACGAAACGCTCCCAGTATAACATTGCAGTATAGATTGAGCTTTAGTACCGTGTGAAACATAAGTGAACTATTCCTAGGCAACAGGCGTTACTGCAATTCTATTACTCAATTTTTACCACTACTACCAGCACCACCACAATTACTACTACCACAAATTCTATTACTGTTACCACTACCACCACCATTACTAATACTACTACCACCATGATTACTACTACTACTACTACTACTACTACTCCAACTACTGCTACTCGAACTACTACTACTACTACTACTACTACTCCTGTTACTACTACTACGACTACTACTAGTCTACTACTACTTCTACTAGGCCTACTGCTGCTGCTGGTAGGCCTACTCATAATGTATTATGTCGCGGAATGGTGAGTTCGGTGCATGTCATTAGTCATGTCGATCGGTAATCGATGTCAGCGTCATTCTTCCGATTATTTTGCTCATTAATTATTTTCGAACATTTTATCGAATCCATAATTTTATCATTAATTTCGGACATGTAGGAGTTTACCGGCGTTAGATGTGCGTATCGGACTTATTCTTCGTTTCCGCGGCTAAGAAGGAATAACCCAACGTTCGTCATCCACGATACCATCGTGTGGTGGAGGCGCTATCATCTGTCGTTGCTTCATCCTGTCCACTCCACTTGGTCCAGCGACTCTGAACACGATGTCATCTTTCAACTATCGACGGGAATCCGTTGGTCGGTTTCACGTGTGCACGTGGGCTGCCACTGGTGACTCTTATACTTTATATCGCAGTGTTTTTGCTACTATTATAATATTCAAGTTCTTAGTGACATTTAACATCATAATCTTGAGCACAGAGAACGCCTCTGATTTGTTTTGCATTTAGAAGTGGCGCAATATAAATGTTCAATGACAATTACAACTGACACACCTGAAAAGTAGAAACCAGAAAGATAGTACTTGTACTTGTACTCGAGTAGGGCCTACAGTTTTTAAGTAGTTGTACTCGTGCTTGTACTTTAGACCAAAGTACTTGTACTCGTACCAGTACTTGATACTTTGGAAACAAATTACAGTTTTTACTCGTACAGGTTACATCCAGCTTTGCCTTTTAGTCATTAAATCTTACGGTCTGGACATTTTAATAGTTACGACTCTGTCTTATGTGAATGAGACACAGGCTGTGTTCGGCACCATATCAAGTTTCTTTGGCAGTGATGGAACAGATTCACAAACGTCTCAATCTGGCACGAGAATCTCAGATCCATACGGCTACAGCACCCGAAACTGCAACGTTGTGTAGTCCTCCGGCACCAAAAAGTCAACTCTTTGGTCTCTACAGTACAGGATGTGGTGACGACATATATGATTGTTTGGCTTTCTGGAAATGCAACATAACTGTTCTTGACAAACTGTACGAACCAGCACTTTAGAGCATTGATTGTGACTGTCTGAATCTAGCGCTCCTGTAGAACGTATCACCTTCAGCACAAACATCCGTCGGCATCGATCGAATTTCAGCGACAAGATGCTCACATCGCTTTTATTTCTCAAAAGCAACTATTATACACCATTGCCTTGCTAAGAAATAAATAACTCGTTCTTGGAGTAACCATGTGCACTTGTATTATAACGTAAGTAGTTGTAGCCTACTCGTTCTTATACTTACAACC
Source organism: Allolobophora icterica (assembly GCA_963556255.1). Classification (NCBI taxonomy): domain Eukaryota; kingdom Metazoa; phylum Annelida; class Clitellata; order Crassiclitellata; family Lumbricidae; genus Allolobophora; species Allolobophora icterica. Next base: position 56,391,361 of record OY744608.1, read on the forward strand.
TAAGTACTTGAAACATTTCTGGCAAAAACGTTTCTGAACATACTGCTGATAACCTGTTCAAGCGGACGGCCCTAAAATTTTAAAGTAATGCCTTTGAATTTTACTCGAGTTATTTCGATACTGTTGTTGTTTTTCTAAAGTATTGAATGTTTCGATCATCAACTCGTGTGTAATTGCTGCAAATGCACCAGAAATGGTCTTAATATTTATCCACCCTGTATCTTGGCTTCTGGTGTCTCTGTTCTATTGGCTTTAGACCTGGCTTTTTTTCAATGGATGATGGATGGCATTTAATTACGATTTCACTTAAAGCGACCAGCGATTGATATCTTTGGCTTTAGATTATATTACACAACTGCACAATCTAGACTCCGTAGCAAGAACGCGGTTTTTGTGTTTATAATGGCTGCACTCGGTTGATAACATCAGATGGCCAGTTTTAATGTTCCATACAGAGTTTCGATTCATGAACCAGCATCCATTGGCATGGTAAATGGTAAATGGTCTTGCGGAAGAGAATAATAGAAATAAAACATTGTCACTTGCGTTATGATGTAATAGAACGATATTCTATGCCATATTACGTAAATGCAATTAGAGATTATTTTTCGAAATCCATTTTTTTTGTGAGCGCGGCCATCGACAATGTTGACCACGGAGCGCCTTGAAAGATCGTTCGTTGTCGTGGCTCACCCTCTATCGTGGTTGCGTTCCTTCTTCCCTGGGCGAACTCATATTTGGATCATATCGACCTGATTTATCAGGGGTCACATATGGTCTTCTACAGTCTTCCATTCTAGGACCCCCTGCATTATGTCCTGTAGACCAGCGGTTCCCAAACTTTTCTGGGTCGCGACCCACTTGTGAATATCTTGGCAGTCTCGGTACCCACTTTGTAAAGTGGGTACCGAGCTGTTCATATAATTAAATTGCTATTTAATTATATTAACAGCTGCCTAAACACTGCTCGTTTTCAATCATCATTCATTGTGTACTGAAATTTGCTTCGTATGGTTTCGAAATATGCAGATTTACGTACAGCGCTTAGAAATTTAAAGCATTAAAAGGAAACTTAGGTAAAAATAGTTCACATTTTATAGCAATCTATCTAGTTATAGCGCAATCATAGCCAAATGTTGTTGCTGCCAAGAAATAAATGTTTCTCGAAAAAAATTGGCGACCCACTTGCCAGAGCTTCGCGACCCAGACCCACAGTTTGGGAAACGCTGCTGTAGACTACTTTGCTGATTTAAACCTAGTTCTCTCTTCTTTGCGAGTTGCAGTTCACCAGTATGCGGATGATACTCAGGCATGTGTCCAAGACCCAGTTGTCGAATCTATCTTCTGGGTTGAGGAAATTCTTCAGACATCAGAGACACTTGGTGCTTGGATGTCATCGAACAATCTTCCTGGAAAACCCCAGTTAACCTGATATGGTACGCGTGGGCGTATGTCCAAACTTGATTTTACTCGCCTGCAGCTTTGCATCCCTGACGGTTCTTTCTCTACTTATGTTCGTGATCTCGATATGACCTTGGACCAGGAAATGACCTATCCAGAGCATGTAAAGAACGTATGTCGAACATGCTTCTATCATCTGCGTCAGTTTCGCACAATAGGGGCCTGCGTCGCTCGCTTACGACTCAAGCTGCCACAACTCTGATGCATGCTTTCATTTGCTCCAGGGTTGATCATTGTAATGTCATTTAAACAGCAGGTCTTACTTCCCGTATCAATCAGCTGCAATGAGTTTTAAATGCTGCTGCTCGACTGATCGGTGGCATACCTAGGTTTAGACACATATAAAAATTTATGTGGGATGAACTGCACTGGTTACCCATGCAAAAGTGTCTTGAATTTAAGATCGCGATGCTTATGCATAATTGCTTGAGAGGTTGTGCTGCATCTTACATTAAGGATCTTTGCCAGTATCTTCCATCCTCGAACGCAGATTTCTCAGCTCTGGATTTATTTACTGCACCAGCCCGGACTTCCACGGTCTAGTATAGAAGTTTTGCTGTGGTCGGCCCATCTTCTGGATCGAGCTGACTAACAATCTGCGACATGAAATTCTCAGCCTCTTTTTGCCTCTTTTCCACAAACGCTTGAAAACCATTCTCGTCGATCGTGGTTTCATTGTGTTAGGTCGGGAGCGCCGCTGATGAGTCTTTCTAGAAGTGCCGCTATATAAATTTGCCTTTACTGTTAGGCCTACTATTACCAATACACTAGTCTAGTTAGTATTTAAAACAGCAATTATTTTGAAAAATTTTATGAATCCACCTACAAAACGGTAAGTCTACGAAAAGTATATATATATATATACGGATTAAAATTTATCATTTTCGTACATCATAACTTCCAAAGTTTTATTGATAGCTGAGAATTGTGGTAGATTGTAAGCTTAGTGGCAGCGAAGAATATGCAGACGTCATTTAGTGAAGTCGTCGTACTTTTTTTGGATTTGGGAAACCTGGTTCTGGGGTAGGAAGACCCGGCTGTGAATAAGGAAAACCTGGTTCTGGATTAGGAAGATCTGGTGTGAATAAGGAAAATCTGGTTGTGGAATAGGAAGACCTGGCTGTGAATAAGGAAAACCTGGTTGTGGATTAGGAGTACCCAGCTGTGGCCAGTGAGTAAGGAAAACTCATTCTTCTTGCCTGTTTGTGGTTTATGAAGAACTGGTTTTTCTTTGCATTTGCAGAAGAAGTGGCAGCTAATCGGGTTAAAAATGGCGTCAAAACCATATGGACAATTCAAGTGACATGCAGGTTTCCATTCTTGCTGACTGCATCTGCACGAGATTATGCACTGATTCTCATCAAGTACGAATTCCATAGGGCAGGTTAAATAATTGCAGTCGATCTTTAGACAGGTATTACTAGGCGACAGCTTGCACAGACACGAAGTAATGCATCCTGCTGGGTCTGATTCAAGTCCATAAGAACATTTCAATTGACTTACAATCAATCGTGGAACATCTTTCGACAGCGTCTGCTTTGTCACATTTTCAGAACTTAATGCATCTATTCTGTTCACTTTCTGCTCCAATAGGTCGATATCCATCACGGTATTCTAGCCATAGGCAATCTTCTTTGGGACATACCACAGGTCTTCTTCAACGACTGCTTTTATTGTCATATCTGCAGAACTTAATGCATCTATTCTTTTCCATTTCTGCTCCTTTAGGTCGATATCCATCAGGGTATTCCAGGAATAGGCAATCTCTCAAGAACATCGTGTAGAATTCAAACGGTATAAGCTGGTATTTTTATATTGCAAATATACAAAATAATTCACAAGACTCGGTAACTATCCAAAATCCCACGGGGCGAAGTCCAGAGCGAAAACCTGCAAAGCAAGTGTAACGTTCGTTCCAAATAATTACTGTTTTAAATAATTGGTAATAGTAGGCCTAATGGTAAAGGCAAATTTGCAGACACTTCGCTTTATTGACATTTAAGTGGGCCATCTTCGTTTTGGATTAATGAACTTCAATCATTTTTAGACGCTGCATTTCGGATAATTGATGAGATTGAGAAGTTTAATCATATATCTAACTATATGTGGGACGAGCTACATTGGTTGCACTTGCAAAGACATTGAGTTTAAGATTGTTATGGTGATGCGAAAGTGCATGTCCGGTTGTGTTCCATCTTATCGTATAGAGCTATAATATCTCAGTGTCGTCTCTACCTGGCCGCAGATATCTTCGCTCTGCATGACCGGGTGATCTGACTCTTCCCCATCCCGTACTTTTTCTCATTGCTGCTGAAAACTATTCCTCACTCATCCATTCCAGCTCGTTCTTGTATTCAACAAATGATCAATCTCTCACTTTCTACGGGAAACAACTTCCTCTGACATTTTACCACTCTCTCGTCACTTCCGTACTCAAAAAAGCAAATCTTGACAAGGAAACCTATTTACATAACTACTGTCTCATTTCCAATCTTTCCCTTCTGTCTAAATTAACTGAACGAATTGACATTTCCCGGCTGAGTGACAACTTCTCTTCCGATTCACTTCTCAACCCAAACCAATCTGGCTTAACTAAACACCACTCCACTCAAACTCTACCTGAATGTCTGTACAATAAACTGGTCTCAGCCATCAGCAGGACTCTTCCCTCTGTCTGCTTGACATTTCTACCACACTCGACACCATTGATCACGGCCTCCTGCTTCAGTAACTGTTTTCCTGATTCGGAGTCTCTGGCACTGATCTACCCTGGTTCCAGTCCTACTTGTCTTCCTGCTTCTTCTATGTTAAACCCTCCAGCCACTACTCGCAACCCCTCTCTTGTGGTGTCCCTCGAGGATCCGTCCTGGATCCACTTCTTTTCATCCCATATACTACACAACTTATCCATCTCACAGATGCCACCTCTCTTGACCCTCATCTCTGTGCAGATGACACCCAACACAACATGTCCTTCCAGGAGCGCATCCACTTCAAAGACCTATCGCTAACGTATTACTCACTAAATTACACCCAGCCAAAGAGCCTTCGCGAATTCTTTACCATCCAGACACCTCGGTCTACCCGTTCATCCTCAATGTTTCCACATATCTCACTCTCTCCCTCCCCAGTCAATACTCGCCTCAAGTTCTCCAACTGATCCATATCCCACACTGCACCTCAACTCTGGAACGAACTTCCTCTGAATTCCGCATATTCTCAGTTTCATTACCGCCACTCACACACCATCATCTGACTCAGGTTTCTCTACAACAGGCTTTCCACTCCAAATTGAAACCTCGCCTCTTCAAAAATTCCTACTGTAATCCATTCAATCCGCTGCCTTCCAAGCTTTCTCGTCCTCAACGAAATTCGTCGTCACAGCTGGTTACTCTCTGGTCTCTCTGGCAACCAGACTTTCACTTCCAATCTATGACGATGTCTGATTTAGCACTCTGATACGACACAGTGCTCGTGAATAAGCTGGTACTTTTCGCTTAGTATTAGAGTAGCGCTTTAGAAATTTGGAGTTTGCGATTACGATTGGGGCTTAGGAGTGCACTTTTCTGAAGAATTTTCAGGACTTAAGACGAGATGTATAATTACAACCCCTAGGTATACTGAAATACGACAAACTATGGAAATATTAGAGAGTAATACAGTCCTTGTAAGAAGTACTTAGATAAACAGTGACAGGTGATAATTATGTTTTTGCAGGGCTGCGGATTTTTGCGATTATTTAGTTGATTTATTGTTAAAATTTTAATTGATTGATTTGGGCTTGTTCGATTAATTCTCTTAGGGGCCATCCATATATTACGTACGCATGGAGGGTGGGAACCCAAATGCATGTGCTTGCTTATGCTTGCGAATGGGAGGGGGTCTGCTGAGAATGTACGTACGCATATGAAACGGGGACCTATAATTTGTCTATATTGGCCTTGAGTTGATTCTCCTTCAAGTGAGCCAGAGTTCAGTCTTTTCAGCTATCAGGCACTACCAGAGGAAGTAGGACTGTGGGAGAGGTGTAACTTGTATGCCACCTTAGGGTCCTTACCTCTGAACTCTATTATTAAACTATCACAAAGCTGAGCGGTGAGTCCATCGATTACTCATCCTGCAATGTGGCCTAAAGTGAAGTGTCGTACTGACACATTCTGCAGCTGGTCGAGGGGGTGCGTCAAGCGTGTACGTACGCAGGTGGAGGGTGGGGTTGGAAAAAGTACGTGTGCGTACAAGGAGGAGGGAGGGTCCAAGTTCCCGGATTTTTGCGTATGTAATATATGGATGGCCCCTTACTTATGTTGATGTCCAGCGGAGAAAACAATATGGCGAACAATGATAATGTGAAACGCTTGAGTTGAAAATAAAGAGATTATTTTGCGTTTAAGGTAAATGCTGATGGAAAATCGATGATGATGATGATGATGATGATGATGATGATGATGATGATGATGATGATGATGATAATAATAATAATAACAATAATAATAATAATATTTTTTATTTATTCAAACTGACAAGTACGCAGTAAGATTACATTGAAACATGACAGTACAATCAAAATCTTAATTAAGCACACGTTTTGGCAGCCATCCAAGGCGCCGCCCTAGGGGGTTACGGGTATCAAACCGCGAATCTAATGCTCTCCTGGCCACGAGTGCAACCGTTACTCTATCCCCTCATTGTACAGATGGCGATAAAATTAACTGTCTTCATTGCAATAAACAACAGTTCGCTTACCTTACCATGGTTCAAACACATCGCTGACATATCGCCTTCAGCACAAACATCCGTCGGCATATTTGACCATTTCAACTTCAGCATGTGGAATGATTGAAGATTTTGTAGAAAGTAGTAACTGAGGTGCATTGGTTCCCATGCGAAGACGCATTGAGTTTAAAATCCTGATGCTGATGATGTGTAGCAGCCTGACTGGTTATGCTCCATCCAACCTTAGAGTAGGCCTAGTATGTAGTTCTTTGTCACCATCACCTGGTCAGTCGTAGATATCTTTGTTCGGTAACTTAGTGTAAGCTGGTTGTTTCCCCGTCGCGCACCTCCACAGTGCAACATGGAAGTTTTGCAGTAGTTTTCAGAATTTTATTCACATAATAATTTATCCTGATGTATGTATGTTGATTCTTGGTCAGTGTTGTTTGGCAGCTGGTTATCTTGGCCACTTCGCCGCCGCATACCGGAGATATCTGGCCCCCAGCTGAAAATTTAAGTGCCTTACCTCTGGATTATTCCGGCACAAACACATCGACCGAGGAGCAGTGCTGGCGCGGTGAATTTGTGACGTATATAATATTATAACAGACTAAGTTGGTGCTGTGTTAGGCTATAGCATTTATGTATGAGAAACTTCCAGTCTGGTAGCTAAGCAGCACTTGCAAGTAAGGATGGTTAACTACAACAATGCCGTAACATAGGTGCGCAGATAGACATGAACAGATGCTTGAACCATACTCAGCTAATTTCAGCAGCTAACAGTCAATGAAATGGTGTTCCTCTTGTCTTGCTGAAGATGGCTATGTAATGTACACATTGTGTATCAGAAATTCGGTGGGAGGAACATTTGCTGAACAGGATTTTTTGCAGACCTATTTCCTGGATTCAGCAGTTTTTTTTGTTCTTGATTTCAGATTTGTGTTTTTGCAAAAACTCACAAATCTACCTTAATTTTTGCATAATTTTGTTTTCAACACCAGATATAGCGACAAAACAATGAAAATGGACCAATGAGTACACTTATGAAATTCTCGTCTTTTTCGACTATCTTGGAGGTGCGCCGCTTGTGGCGGCATAGTCTGAATTACAGCGCTATAGAAATTGTCCGTGTTATTATTTTGGGCGGCGCCAGGGTTTATTAGTATGTGGCCGTTAAGTGGTTACAAAAATTACTTACTTATTTACAAAGTTATTTATTTCTTCAGATAGTTTATACATTGTCAATTAAAGCTACTAAGACGGAGAGAATTTCAGTCGGTTATCCATATCTAGAAGAATTGGGTGATATAAGCTTACAACCAGATCCTATGCAACAGCTGAAGCTGTTGGATGCAGTCAATGTTAGCTCATTTTACAAGGTCAGCCATGGCAGTATCTAAAATATATACAAGAACTAATTATTACCGATTTTCCCTTCGTTCTACTGGACCTAGAATATGGAATACTATACCACTGAGCATCCGACATCTAGCCACAATTAGTAGCTTTAAAAAACAATGGATAAAATATTTAAATGCCAAAGGAGCCTACCAGGTCTAAAAACATGATTGGGGAATTCTTGGTCTGCATGGGATATTAATGCTGATCCAGCTTTGCTAACTGATTGCTAAATGTTTGTTAACTTGCTAATTAACTGTCAAATAGCTGCTTAATGAGCGGTGCTGTAAACCAATGATAAAATAATGCAATTGCCATCAATATGTAGGCTAGATGGAATGTGGGTTACCCTAATATAGCGGGGATTACGCCCCTTTTGGGTCGCCCTTGTTCCCGGTCCAGTGCAAAATGGGCTAATTCAGTCATAGTGCTTAACATACACTATTAACTCACTATTTAGAAAGTATAACAGCGAAGGTTCTAATGTTATTCTCAAACTTTACATATCAAATGAATGAATGTATTAACATCATTGCTTTAATATTTCACATATTATGATGATACGTGCACTGTTCAATTAAGGAACAATAAAGACTGATTTGATTTGAGACTGATTTGATTAGCCTACGTGTCTCTATTACACCAGAAACTAGGTATAACGTTAACTCTAGGAACTGCCTTTTAATTACTACCTGTCTTATAAAGCGACAGCGTTATAACGAGGGCACCGTATATAACTTAACAGGATTTCAGATTCATTATCTGACTAACTTCTATCAGAATCTCAACTAGACTTTGAATACATAACCAGGCTAACCTATGTGAAGCATGTTACAAATCGGCTCTGGTATAGCAACTTTAATGGTCGTTGTTTGGCTAACATAACGCAAAATATTCGCTTCATACGTTTTATTTTACTTCTTTTTTAAAAATAATTTTACAACCACTAAAATTTCATCTGGCAATATTTAAAATAACCGAAAAGTCACTTTATGATGCTAAAATGCAGTGAGGTCATTACAGGTACTTTCTTTCGAATTTCGTAAATCGTTGATTTAACGTTTTCAGTTGTGTTAAGTAGCAATTCAGAAATGGAATAGGCCTAAGCAGAGATGGAAGTATCGTCGGTTAGAGGATCGTTGTAGATAAAAGCATAATTATCATCAGATAGGCAATTGTTTGCCATGAGCCACGCAGGGATCATGCAGCCGCTCCCGTAATCTTGGGTCCGTGAAGTTACAGGAAGCATATTCCGTTTTTTCAAATCCCAGACTCAAAAGAATTTGCACATTCACAAGCATTGCACCCTCTCGCATCTTTCCTGAAACCGTCCGGGCAACTTCTATCATCAATACACACTTCCCGGCAGAACGGTCTATCGACAGGTTTGCAGCTGCAGATGCCACAGCCAAGAACTGCCTGCAAAAGCAACAATCGCATTATCGCAGCTACATTAAGCAGTATCTACATATTTTCTAGCGTTTTGCAAGAGAGACTCGAATCAAAATCAATTACATTGTTGAGAAAATTAAAAACTGCATACATGTTATTTCATGAAAATTTTTTCTCTTCGTCAGAGACTCAGAGGCAAATAGGCCCCTATTGCTAAATCACACTAGCACAACTGAGGGGTTGGAAACGACGCCTCTAGTGTGTGCAATGTAGACTTAACTTTGGGGTTCCTAGAAAGATTAGGGGTTGAACCACTCAGCCCCCTGCCAATTTCCACCTGAACTCAATGAAAATTCGTCCCGGATACAATCACTACAATTGCCGTGCAGTCGCCAAAAGTGTCTATTCCCTATTTATGTCCAGCTGAAATCGAGAAATTGCTAATGAGATCAATACCTCATTATTTACATAATACGTATGTGTAATTGTGCCAAGAATCGAGAAAGCTCGACGCTGTCTGACAGCAGAGCGAGCCCGAAGTACCAGAAGCTTCCCCCAGTCGCAGAGCGCAAGGCGTAGGTAGGCTAAGCCTATCTGGCAACAGAGTTCAGATAAGTAAGACTGATCACTACCAGTGATACACCACCAGACAAACGCGGCTATCCTATATGAGATGCGCTTATAGGCAGGGAACAAGTGCATAACATCACGCATGTAGGCTGGAGTATGCTTTGGAATACGACCAATAAGCCGAGCAGCAGAACGAAGAACCTGGTCAAGAGGTCCTATTAGGCCCAATGAGTGACTGGCAAGAAACGAACAACAGTGGTCATCTTTACTGGTGACAAAAGTGTGGACAAGGATGACCGCGGCATCGTGGAAGAGGCACTTCCGGAGCTGGTAGAAAAAGATCCGCGTGACCAAGTTAACGTGCTGAGTGAGACTAAGCTCGCGGTCGAGTCACTTCCAGGTCCCGAACAGTAAGCGAGAAGGTGACACGAGGGATGGTCTTTGCCAACAGGTGCAGGTAAACCCCCGCTAGATGCATACAACCAGTGTTATTTTAGTTCCAGCATTAATTTCTATTCCAGTTCTTATTCTATTCCACTGCTATAATTTTAGTTCTAGTTCTAGTTCCTCTTAAGAAATAATTTTTATTCTTATTCTAGTTCTAGTTCCTCTTAAGAAATAATTTTTATTCTTATTCTAGTTCCACTTCCTCTTTATAAATAATTTTAGTTCCAGTTCTAGTTCCAAAAAAATTATTTGTAGTTCCACTTCCAAATCCACTTACAGTTATCACAGTTCTAACATGAACAGTTAATGTCTGTCGGACAATCTGAATGCGACTGATAATAAAACAGTTTATAGGCAGACACACTAAAAAGTTACCAGTCAATTATTTTACTGTTGAGTTTCAAATACACCCGCATCTCAAGGGATTTGCTCAATCGATTCTGCGACCTGTAGACATCCATCCTGCAAGGCTGCAACAGAAAAGATTCGACGAACGCCTCTGATGCGGGAGCTGAAACTAAATCTTCAGCTATAACAGCGAGCCGTCAGTAAACTGAATGTCTACTCTGCCAGAAGTCAAAGAGACTAGCAACAGCGACATGTTCTTCAATTTCCTCAATGTATTTAGAAAGTTCTGCTGCAATGCTGTCAGGAGCATGTTTGATGGGGAGTCTGAGTACCTCGCTCTTGTTGCCAAAGTTTGAATCAAAGAGCGTATATTATTTATAGAATATAGAATATGCGGAGAAGCTTCATCATAGCGCCGCACCGTGACGTCAATCAATAGCCGTCGTCATTCCGTATAGTTATTAGTTAACGTTAGAATTATCGGTTGGGCAGCTTAAAAATTAATTTTTATTCTATTCCGTTCTCGTCTTGAAAATAAATTTTTATTCTATTCCGTTCTCGTTCTCGAGAAATATAAGAATTTTTATTCCTATTCTATTCTCGTTCCACAATTATTTTTCGTTCCAGTTTTCGTTCCGTGGAACTAATATTAAATAATTATTATTCCTATTCTATTCCCTGGAAGGAAAATAACACTGCATACAACCACCAAGTCAAACGAACTGAGTTTTGGACGAGTTCAAAGTAAACGATCTGAGGCCATCCAGCCAGAGAAGGCATTAGTGGCGTGGCACATCAGCCCAACAGAAGTTACTGCATCAGCTAGACAGCAGTGAATATATATGCTTGTGTGTCATCAGCGTATAGCTGGTGCAGGAGCCCACATGACCGTAGCAGTTAGCCTAACATCAGAAATGAGCAAAATATAAGGCAGTGGGCCTAGGACAGACCCCTGGGGTATACCAAAGAGAGAGTGGGAACACACAGGAGCCAGAAGGGCCAACGATAAAACAGATAGTGCGATCAGTAAGAGAAGAACAAAGCCAATCAAACGGTTTACCAATTAACCAAAAAGAAACAGAGAGGCGCTGGAGAAAGGTGGTATGATAGGATGAATGAAATACCGAGTTAACATCAAAAAGGCCAACAGGGTTATCTGACCACAGTTCATGGCACAATAGAAATCCGACCTTATTTACAGACTCAAATAAACATCGAACGCAGAACTCTAGCAATTAACGGAGTTTTAAGGCCTTATATCAATCTTTTATTCACCAAATACGGTAGCATAAAAACAAGCGATACAGCTTTCTCTGAACAATAAACTTGCCAGTAATAAACTTATTAAGAATATTACATAGTCCAAGTTTTCTTAATGCAAATTAGGCCTATCATGTGCATACATGCAGGTAGCCCAGAACGGCTACTGCTGGGGGTTTAAATTGTTTAAGACTTATAACTTATAAAATCTTTACAACGTCAGAATGTGCATGTTCCCTCTGTCGATACCTTTGTTTGATCTTTACATAGCTTTTTTCTTTCGAATGCATTCTAACACTGTCTTGAGTCATTCGTTTATCATAAAAGTGAATTGCACTCATGTAGCCGCAGCTGACGCCTATGATGCATGCCTTTTATAACAAGCTGATTGAGTTGACAAGAATATCAGCGGAGTCGAATGATGAACTTCGCCTTTGCACAACGACCCTGATCTGTGGCAGTGGGCAACACCAGGGTCTAAAGGACAATGCTTATGCTAATCGTACACCAAATCCAAGCAGTAGTCTGGTCAATCCGTTTCGCTTCAACAGATATCAACGCTTTACATGGTGCTATATGTAACTCTGATAACATTACACTATGTGATATGAAATACTTTATGAAATATTTACAGGTCATTTACCAAGGCAAAGAAGATGAGGATATATCGTGAAGACATTGCTAGACAGTTTCTCAACGTTCGACGTCAGAAGAATCCGTTAAATGAATAGTACAATTACTGTTCAACTGGAGTCGCTTTTATACTGTTCCGTAACATATTTTGTGCATATTTTAATTGTTGCTGCATCTAAATGAAACATTAAGCCTGTCGTCTGATGTCTAAGTTACTGATAGATATCACGCGTCAATGATGCATTTTTTTCTACGGCGATAATGTCAGACAGTGAGTGATATCTTTTATGATAATCAGACTACAATAGTACCCAAACCACAACACGTGAATAATGACTTTGTTTTTAGAAAAGTCGATATAGAAACGTATAATGGCTCTTTTGTTAGAAAAATTTCTTTAGAAGCGTCTGCTCTTCGCGATAGCGTGACAATTCTTAAAAATTATTCATTTGCCATCAGAAAGAATCCGCAGTTACCTCGATTATCGATCAACATGACTAATGATATGCACCGAACTCACCAGTTCCTTTCTTCCGTGACGTATAGTATATTACCAGCAGCCGTAGGAATACAATACTTCGAAACCTCTGTTGTTTATAGGAAAATCAATTTTCTCAGCTATTGCAACTTTAGGCAGCGATTCTTTCATTTATTAATTCATTTTGAAAACTTAATATAGCGTCCCCTCAAGATATATACCTACTAACAAGCGCTCCCAGTATAAAATAGCATTATAGACTGGACTTCAGTAACTTGTGAAACATTATTCCTAGGCAACAGACTTATCTCCAATTCTATTACTACATTGTCACCATTACTAATTTACTACTAGCACCACATCAATCCTACTACCACTATTACTATTACTACTACCACAAATACTATTACTATTACTACTACACCCACCATTACCACTACAACTACCAAAATTGCACTACGACAGCTACTACGACTACTGCTGCTGCTGTTGCTGAAAATATACAAACGAAATGGTGAGTTCGGTGCATGTCATTAGTCATGTCGATCGGTAATCGATGTCTACGTCATACTTCGGATTATTTCGTTGAATACAGAATTTTCTCATTAATTTCGAACATGTTGGAGTTTACAGGCCTTATATTTGCCTATCAGACTTATTCTTCGTTTCCTATAGGTTAAGAAAGAATAACCCAACGTTCGTCATCCTCGATACCAGTGAGTGGCATTTCGACGGCAACGTCTTCGTGTGCTCCGTGCGCTGTCACCTGTCGTCGCTCCATCCTATCGACGCCACTTGGTTCAGAGACCCTGAACACGATGCTATCGTTCAACTGCTGACCATAATCCGTTGGTCGGCTTCATGTATGCACATGGTCTGCCACTGGTGACTCTTTTACCTTATATTGCATTGTTTTTGCTACTATTGTAATATTCAAATTCTTAATGACATTTAACATATAAACCAGCACGGAGAACGCCTCTGATATGTTTTGCTTTTTGAGTGGCGATATATAAATGTTGATGACAATTGCAACTGACACACCTGAAAAAGTAGAAACCAGAAATATAGTACTTGGTACTTGGACTGGTACTCGAGTACAAATTGAGTACATTTAAAAAGTACTTTTACTCGTACTTATACATGAGACCAAGGTACTTGAACTCGTACTTGAGACATTGGAAAGAAATTACAGTTTCTAAAAGTACTCGAATAGGTTAGCAGTCAGCTGTGCCTGTTAGTCATTAACTCCAGGAACGTCATTTCAGCTTCTTTCGGGGGGGGGGGGGAAATATGCTTTTCACCTATTTTGGTATTTCTCTAAAATGCTTTATAATTAGTCTACGTGTGCAAAACTGTAAGCCAATGCTGCAAATGAGTCTCTTTTTTCTTTTTTCACCCCTTTCTTCTTCCTCCTTTTCTTTTTTACATCATTTTTTCTTAAGTTTAGCGTACAGATCTTCCTAGTTGGCGTCTTTTTCAACTTACATGTTGATATTTTACAGGGCAAGTTAGTACGTATTTCATGCAACTTAGGAATCGAAAATTTAGAATTTAGTGTACAAGATATCAAACTATGCAATGTTTCACTCTGTGAGTTGCAATTTACTCATTCCAAACATCGTTCCATGCTTGTTAGGAATCCAAAAGTTGTAATTTTGTGGTCAAAACATCAAACTCTATATGACTTTGCAAACTAAATTCAAACTCTCATTCCACATGTCTTTGGAAACGTGAAAGTCTTAAGTTTAGCGTGGAAGGTGTCATCGCACACGTCTTGATTATCTCACAGTTGACAGTTTATTGTACAAATTAGCATTTCACACATCTTAGGAATATACAAGTCAGAATTTAGTGTACAAGATGTCAAACTGTGCGATGTTTCACTCTAAGAGTTGTAATTTAATCGTACAACTCATCGTTCCGTGCGTTTTAGGAATCAAAAAGTTGTTACTTTCATGCACAAGTCAGCACCGGCATTTCAAGCTTCTTAGAAATCGAAAATTGAGAATTTTTATAAAGAAAACTTCAAACGATGCTATGTTTCACCATAAGATTTGTATTTTAATCATGCAAATCGTCGATGCATACGTGTTAGAAATCAAAAAGTTGCAATTTTACCGCCAGAACATCCAACTCCATCTGATATTTTACCATACAAATCACTCTTCCATGCATTTTAGTAATCTAAAAGCATAATTTTGTAGTCGAAACGTCCACCACGTCCATCCCACATGTCTATACAACCTAGGAAATCACATGTTTGCTGCTGAAACTCTCATTCCATTGCGCATGCGCATCTCAGGTTTGTTGCACTAGCTTTCATAGCGCACGTCTTTGTAACCTATATGCTGAAATTCTAGTGTACAAGTCTGCATTTCACATACCTTATGAATCCAACTGTGAGAATTTTAGTGTGTTAAATGTCAAACTATGCGCTGTTGCAAACTAAGAGTTGCAATTTAACCATGCTAATCATGGTTCCATGCATAATCTATACTAACTAGTGTATTTTCCCGTCATAATTATGACGGCAGTATATAGTGTTAGAGTATTTGCCCGTCATATTATGACGTCATATTATAGGCCTATATGTATCGTTGGTTATCGCCGTCGTCAAGACCGCCGTCGTCAAGACAACCGGTTTATGTTTCACAATAGAACAGAAGCCGTTTGTGACGTAGCGTCCTCCGACAGACAAATTTGCATATAAGGAAACTATATTAATAGATAGTTTCCTTATATGCAAATTTGTCCGTCGTATAACGCTTTATGTTACATTGTGAAACCGTTTGTGACGTCACTATACTGCCGTCTTGACGACGGTCGTCTTGACGACGGCGATCAGAGCATTTTAGCCAACGATACATATAGGCCTATAATGATACACTGTGGTCACGTCATAATTTATGACGGGTTAATACACTAGTAGGAATATAAAAGTTGTAAATTTAGCGTCAGAACGTCCAACTCTATCTGAAATTGCAAACTAAAGCTAAAACTAATTCGCTTACATGATTTTTGATTGCAACCACACCTGAATATGGTTGAGTAATTGTAATTGTAATTGTAATCGAGGATTTATATAGCGCCACTCATAATCAGAGGCGCTCCCGACCCGTGTCAGTGTCTTCACTGACAAAGAGAAATGTTTTCAGGCGCTTGTGAGACTGGGCAGGAGACAGAGAGAGGAGGACAAGCCTAAAGCCCTGAGGGAGGCTGTTCCAACTGGAAGGGCCCACAACCGCAAAACTACGGGACTGGGCAGTAGCAGTGCGCATCCAAGGAACTAGCAAATGGCCACGGGCAGATGACACATGGTTCTCATTTCGATAATTACTACACTGTAGATATTCGACAAATTCAGCTAAAATTACCTTCTCTTCATTTCTTCTCTCTCTTCTTCATTCTAATTTACTTAACAGTTTTTATATTTCTTAACAAATATTTTAAAGTTCTTCCGGCAGTTTCCTTCTCTGTTAGGTTAGTTGTCAGTTTTCGTATTTCTTAGCAAAGAATTCAACTAGAAGCTAATAAATGATATCACAGGTGTACATTCCCAAAAGCAGAACATATCGATTTTTCATCGTTTTTGTATAATGATATAGTCAGACCTACCCTATTTGTAAACTTGCTAACTTGCTTTCATGCATATGACCGACATACTTACTTGCAAAATTAACATGCCAACTTTCTTAGTTCTATAAAGCAAAATTAGGATTGTGGAAGAATGATTGGTCCATATATTCCACTAGCAAAGGACTTCAATATATAAATTATAAAGTAATTAGAAAATTAAAATGAAATATAATTAAAAGTATTTACAACGTATATTTAAAACGAGTCCATATTAATCATCTGTCAAAATAAGTTGTCCAAATAGCGCGCCTGTAAGAATATGGCTTGTAATACACCATAGAAATAGGCCCTATAATTTAAAAATTAAATTAGTGGGAATGGAGGGTGGAGGGGAAGGGAGGGAAGGGAGGGTTTGAAGTCTTCCATTGCATGCGTTGGAAGAGCCACCATGTCTGTGCTAAAACCGACACTGTGTTTGTGGTGACTGTGCTCAAAACGACACTATGTTTGGGGTGATTGTGTTTAAAGTGACCCTTTGCTATGGGTGATTGTGCTTAAGTGACCCTATGCTACGAATGGCCGTGTTGTAAGTGACCTCTTATCAACTACTGACGGATAATATTTTGCTGTTTTTCTACAGTATTGAATGTTTTGATCATCAGCTTGTATGCAATTGCTGCAAATGCACCAGAAAGAGTCTTAATGTTTATCCACCTTATATCTTGGCTTCTGGTTTCTGTGATCTATCGGATTTCGACCTGGCTTTCTTCCAATGGATGATGGTATTTAATTGCGATTTCACTTAAAGCGACTAGCGATTGATTTCTTTAGTATTGTGATAATGGCGCTGTAGTAGTCATTAGAATATATTAAACCTCTGCACTATCTAGTGTCCACAGCACAAATGAGGAATGCGGCTTATGCGTTTATAATGGCTGCACTCGACTGATTACATCAGATGGCCAGTTTAAATGTTCAATACAGAGTTCAGAATTTATCATCATTCAGCTCAAGTTGGAACCACACGCTCGGAATGTATGTTACGTTCTTCCGCAACGCACCATACATTCCGGTTCCAATCTAAAGATGTTTTCGTTTCCTTGGCAACCGCCGTTAACAAACGTCTTGCAGCGCTTCGTCTCAGGATTATAATGCCAGCGATCACACTTTGCGACACACGAACCAGCATCCGGGGGCACGTAAAATGGTCCTGCCCAGTGTATAATCTATAGAAACCCCAGGATTTACGTTTCCCCCAGAGGCCAGCAATATTATAATGTAGAGACCTTTTGTGGATGGAAATTCCCCACCCCACCCCCTCCCCCAGGGATACATGTTTTTCCACCCCGAGAGGTGAGAAAAAAGGTCATCAACTTTTTTGGTAAGAAATTTGAAAAAGTCTTAAACTCTTTCAAGATGGATTAAATTTCCGAAAAAAGTAAAAGTGTAAATTCGTTGGTCCCCACAAACCTTGTTTCCCCTCCCAGAAGAGGGGGACTAGATGAAACACTGGTCCTGCCTCGGAAAGAATTATAAATAAAACATTGTTACTTGCATTATGATGTAATGGCACGATATTTTATGCCATACTGCGTAAAGAAAATTAGAGATTATTTTTTTAACCATTTTTTACGTGAGCACGGCCTTCGACACTGTTGACCATGACATCCTATTGGAGCGCTTTGATAGGTCGTTCGTTTTCGTGGCTCAACCTCTATCGTTGTTGCGTTCCTTTCTCTCTGGGCGAACTCAGACTGAGATTTTTTGGTCTATCTGGATCTGATTAGTCAGGAGTCACATATGTTCTTCCACAGTGTTCCATTCTAGGACCCATGCATAGGCGTAGACTCTATGGAGCAGTCGGGGCACGTCCCCCCAATAATTGAGATGGTCTGTACACCCAATGCAACAAGTGTAGAATAAATAACCAAATGCCCTCTTCTCTTTTGGACAAATTTACGCCATTGGACCCCTGCATTATGTCCTGTACACTACATTGCTGATTTAAACCTAGTTCTCTCTTCTTTGCGAGTCGCAGTTCAGCAGTATGCTGATGATACTCAGGCATGTGTCCATGGTCCAGTTGTCGAATCTATCTTCTGGTTGGAGAAAATTCTTCAGACATCAGAGGCGCTAGGTGCTTGGATGTCGTCGAACAATCTTCCCGGGAATACTGAAAAACCCAGTTCATCTGGCTTGCAGGGCTCTAGTGGTAAAATTAGAGGTGAATACACGCTACAGCCTACCGGTTAGTTTTCCGAAATAAATTGAAAGTGAGTATACGCTAATGGTTAGTTTTCCGAAACATAGTAGAGGTGAGTACAAATATTTTGTGAGGTGAGTATAAGGTCTCTAGAGGTGAGTACACGCTGCATACCCGCGTGTACCCTCGACCACAGCCCTGCTGGTTTGGTACCCTTGGGCAGCTCTCCACAATTCATTTTACCCGCCTGCAGCATTGCTTCCCTGACGGCTCTTTCTCCATATGATCTTGGACCAGAAAATCACCTTTTCAGAGCATGTAAAGAACGTATAGGCCTATATCGAACATGCTTATTTCATCTGCGTGTGATTGGCACAGTACGTCACTCGCTTACGACTCACGCTGCCACAACTCTGATGCGCGCTTTCATATGCTCCAGGATTGATAGTTGTAATGCCATTTAAAGAGCAGGCCTTATCTGCAATCTGTTTAAATGCTGCTGCTCGACTGATCGGTGGGATGTTTGAAAAGTTATGTGTGGACGAACTGTAGGCCTACTGATAACCCATGCAAAAGTGTATTGAGTTTAAGATGGTGCTGCCTATGCATAATTGCTTGAGAGGTTATGCGCCATCTTACCTCAAGGATCTTTGCGTTTCAGTATCTTCCATCCTCGGTCGCAGATTTCTCCACACTGCAACTCATAGTTGCAGCACCGGCCCGGACTTCCACGGTCCAGTATAGAAGTTTTGCTGTGATCATCCCATCTTCTGGATCGAGCTGACTAGCAATCTGCGACATGAAATTCTCAGCCTCTTTTTGCCTCTTTTCCACAAACGCTTGAGGATCATTTGTTTTCTATCGTGGTTTCATTGCGTTAGGTAGGGATCGTCAATAATGATTGCTTCTCGATGTGCCGCTAGATAAATTTGCAATTACAGTTACCATTACCAATATGCTAGTCTAGTTAATATTTAAAACTTCGCCTCAACTCTGGAACGAACTTCCCTGAATTCCGCATAGTCTCAGTTCTTCCACCAATACCGCCACTCAAACACAGTATCTGACTATAGGCTTCTCGACTCATCGCCCCACAGACTTTTCACTCCAAATTAAAATCTCACCTATTCGAAAATTCCTACTGTAATCCATACAGTCTTCTGCCTTCCAATAAACAATGACAGATACGTCTCAGTATGTTGATATTTTTACATTTTTAAGGCTGCGGATTTCTGCGATTAATTAGTTGATTTATCGAAAAAATGTTAATTGATCAATTTCAGATTATTCAATTAATTTTCTTACTAATTTCTTGATGTCGAGTGGGCCACTTCCGGTGTAAACAATATGGCGAACAATGATAATGTGAATCGTTGGAGTTGAAAAATAAGCGATTATTTTAGCATTTAATTTCCATGCCTCTATTTTCGAAGCCGGACCCTTCTGTTTGACAGACCGTGGTCTTGTGTAAGCATAGATCAGGAGCACCTGCAAATAATGTTCTTGAATAGGCGCTATTTAAATGAGCACCTTCAGTTACAATTACTTACAATGGTAGCCAATCTTCCGTTTGACCTGCCTTATGCTTCTGACTGTCAGTTGACCTTTTGTTCATTAAATAACTGCGCTAAATAACTCATTACATTGCATTGGATTAGATTACATTAGATTACATTAGATTAGATTAGATTAGATTAGATTAGATTAGACTAGATTAGATTGTGTTGGGTGAGATCAATGTATTGCAATAATGGTATTTGGAAGATGGCGCGCCTGTCCTTATGGACATCGAACGTAATTGTAATCAATATTCATATCACATCTGTTTTTAGAAAAACTCATCGTCATCATCATCATTGTCATCATCGTCATCATCGTCATCATCATCATCATCATCATCATCATCATCATCATCATCGTCCACATCATCATCATCATCATCATCGTCGTCGTCGTCATCATCATCATCATCATCATCGTCATCATCATCATCACCTTCATCATCATCATCACCTTCATCATCGTCATCATCATCGTCATTATCGTCATAATCATCATCATCATTATCATCATCGTCGTCGTCGTCGTCATCATCATCATCATCATCATCATCATCATCTTCATCATCATCATCACCTTCATCATCATCATCACCTTCATCATCGTCATCATCATCGTCATTATCGTCATAATCATCATCATCATTATCATCATCGTCGTCGTCGTCGTCATCATCACCTTCATCATCGTCATCATCATCGTCATTATCGTCATAATCATCATCATCATTATCATCATCGTCGTCGTCGTCGTCATCATCATCATCATCATCATCGTCATCATCATCATCATCATCACCATCGTCATCATCGTCATCTTCATCATCATCGTCGTCGTCGTAATCATCATCATCATCATCATCATCATCGTCGTCATCATCATCGTCATCATCATCATCATCACCATCGTCATCGTCATCATCGTCATCTTCATCGTCATCGTCATCGTCGTCATCATCATCATCGTCGTCATCATCATCATCGTCGTCGTCATCATCATCATCATCATCATCGTCATCATCATCATCATCATCATCGTCGTCGTCATCATCATCATCATCGTCATCATCATTGTCATCTTCATCATCATCAGCGTCCGTGCTTCAATGTCGCAGATCGGACGAACACATGACGTTTAGTCAAATCTGTTGCAACGTGCAACGTTATTCAGATAGTTTATACAGTGTCAAATGAAGCTACTAAAGACGGAGAGAATTTCAGTCAGTTATCCATATATATGGAGGAATTGGGTGATAGAAGCCTACAACCAGATCCTATGCAACAGCTGAAGTTAGAGGCGGTCAGTGTTTGCCTACATGTTTCTATTACAACATAATCTAAGTATAACGCTAAATCTAGGAGCTGCCTTACAATTGCTAACAGCCTTATAAAGTAAGAGCGATACAATGAGGACCCCTTATATGAATTAATAAGATTTGAGATCCATTACCTGACTACCTTTCATCAGAATCTAAACTTGATTTTGAATCAATAAACCGACTACCCTATATAATATTTCCTAATTTCGTGATACAACGATGAATGTTATAACGCGGCTCTGGTAAAGCAACAGTACTTGTTTTAATGGTCGTTGTTTTGGCTAACGTAACACAAAATATTCGTTTCATACGTTTTATTTTACTTCTCTTTAATAATTTTACAACTATTAAAATGTGATCTGAGTTGATAGAATTCTGGCAATATTTAGATCAACCGAAAAGTCACTTTATGGCGTTAAAATTCAATGAGGTCATTACAGGTACTTTCTTTCGAATTTCGTAAGTGACTGTCGTTGATTTAACGTTTTTTTGTTATAGTAAGCAGCAATTCAGAAATGGAATAGACCAGTGCAGGAAATACCGTCAGTTAGAGGATCGTTTAAGATAAAAGCATAATTATCATCAAATAGGCAATTGTTTGCCATCAACCATGCAGAGATCCTGCAACAGCTCTCGTCTTCTTGAGTCCTCGAGGTCAGCTGATGCATATTCCGCCTTTACAACTCCGAGGCGCTATTTATACTCTACAGCTTTGCACCAACACGTATCGCACCCTCTCGCATCTTTCTCGTTGGGTCCCCAAGGGCAACCTCCAGCATGTCGACATTCAAGAGCAGGGCACCCCACGAAATCGGCAGGTCTGCAGTTGCTGATGCCACATCCAAGAACTACCTACAAAAGGAACAATCGCACGTTACATTAGGTAGTGTCTACGCATTTTTATAGCGCAATAAACAAACTGTTCAGTGAGGTCTGACTGAATAAAAATTTATCGCAGATACAATCATCACAATTGCCGTTCAGTCGCCAAAAGTTGTTTATTCCCAGTTTATGTTCAACTGAAATCGAAAAATTGCTTATAAGATCAATATCGCATTATATGCGTATGAGCAATTGTGAAAACGGGTCAACAATCGAGAAAGCTCGACGCTGTCTGACCGCAGAGAGGGCCCGAGGATCAGAAGCTCCCCTCCCCTAGTCGCAGAGCGCAATGCGCTACGAGAGCTAAGCCTGATATCTGGCAAAAGAGTTCAGATAAGTAAGACTGAGCGCTACCAGTGATACACCGCAAGATAAGCGCGGCTATCCCATAGGAGATGCGGTTAGAGGCGGGGAGCAAGTGCAGAACATCACGTCTGTAAGCAGTTACCGGAGTATATTTTGGAATACGACAAATAAATCGTGCAGCAGAACGAAGAACCCGGTCAGGACGTCCTATTAGGCCCAATGAGCGACCGGCAAGAACCGAACAACAGTGGTCATCTTTACTGGTGACAAAAGTGTGGACAAGGACTACCGCGGCATTGTGGGAGAGGACCGCAGTACAACACGACACTGCCGGAGCTGGTAATAAAAGATCCGCGTGATCAAGTTAACATGCTATGTGAGACTAAACTCAGGCCATGATAGTTATAGAATATAGATATAACTATTAGCGGAGTATAATTCCTTTTTCACTAGTAGTTTAAGTCTATTGTCTCCACAATGTCGCATATTTGTCCTATTTCTGATTCTCCATCGTTCTTATCTTACTTACTTACTTAGTACTTAGTCCTTCCCGTGCAGAGGGTGCACATCGGGCAACGCAGTTCGTTCTTATCAGGGTCTCGTAAAACGAAGTCTTTTTGTGTAATGAGAAGTAATGCAACTTGTTCCTCAAGTCGCTTAACTCTTTCGGAGAGTATTGTTGCTTCAGGGAGTGATACACTAGGTGGGTTGTTTTTCTTTCGTTTTCGTTGTTGGTTATTTCGGGTTTCATTGTTGCTCTTGGTTAGAAGGTTTTCAAATAATATATTGTCGATAAAAACGTCAATATGATCCTTCTTATCCGGGTCGGTCATCTTTTGTCTTGATTCAGACGCCGCTACTGACGTCTATGATGCATGTTTTGGATGATACGCTGAATGAGTTGACAAGAATATCAGCGGAGTCAAAGGATGAACTTCGCCTTTTCACAACGATCCTGATCTGCAGCAGTGGGCAACACAAGAGATCTAAAGAAAAAGGCATCAGCTGATAGCACACCAGCCATAGTCAGATGAAACCATTTCGCTTCGAAAGATACCAACGCTTTACAGGATTCTGTACATACATTTGATAACATTACACTATATGTTATGAAATATTAAATGAAATATGTACAGATAATTTACCAAGGCAAAGAAGATGAGGATATATCGTGAAGACATTGCCGGACAGATATTCAACGTTCGACGTCAGAAGAATCCGTTCAATGACTGGTACTATTACTGTTCAATTGCACTCCCTTTTATACTGTTCCGTAACAGCTGTTTTTTGCATATTTAAAATTGTTGCTGCATCTAAATGAAATATTAGACCTGCCGTCTGATTTCGTAGTCACTGAGAGACATCACATTGCAATGAGGAATTGTTCTATGATGATATTGTGAGACCGAGAGTGATATCTTTAATGATAATCAGACTATTGGACCCAAACCACACCGCGTGAATAATGACTTTGTTGTTAGAAAAATTGATTTAGGAACGATTGCTCTTCGCGATAGCGTGATAATTTTTAAAATGTATTCGTATGCTATATGAAAGAATCGATTATATCGATTACCGATCAACATGACTAATGGTATGCACCGAAATCACCATTTTATTAATTCCGTAACAAAGTGCACAATGAGCAGCAGTTGAAGGAGACTTGCGTTGTTTATAGGAAAATCAATTTTCTCATTTACTACAACTTTAAGCAGCGGTTCATTCATTTATTAACGCAGTTTGAAAACTTGATATAGCGACCAGTAAAATTACCTACTCAGAAGCGCTCCCTGGCCAACCACGGCAGTATAAACTGGACTTCAGTAACTATTCCTAGACAACAGGCCTATCTCCAATTCAATTACTCCATTTTTACCATTACTACCGCCTGGTGCACCACAATCCTACTACCACTATTACTTTTGCTACTACCACAATAAGTACTGTCACAAATACCACTACTATTACCACTATACCACCGCCATTACTACCACTACTACCACTACTACTACTACCACCGCCACAATTACTACTACTACTACTACTACTACTACTACTACTACTACTACTACTACTACTACTACTACTACTACTACTACTACTACTACTACTACTACTACTACTACTACTACTACTACTACTACTACTACTACTACTACTACTACTACTACTACTACTACTACTACTACTACTACTACTACTACTACTACTACTACTACTAATGCTGCTGCTGTTGCTGCTGCTGCTGATAATAATACTATGTCACGGAATTAAGGAAATGGTGAGTTCGGTGCATGTCATTAGTCATGTTGATCGGTAATCGATGTCTGCGTCATTCTTTTGATTATTTTGTCGAATCTCATTAATTTCGAACATGTTTGAGATTAGAGGCGTTAGATTTGCGTGCCGGAATTATTCTTCGTTTTCGCTACGGATTTTGTGCGCTAAGAAGGTATTCTGTTCCCAAGTCGCCTTGGTCTGGGTGACTGCATGAAGTATACGTACACCAGGCGCCTCGACGAATATCTGAACGTTCGTCATCCTCTACCTGTGAGTGGCAGTTCGACGGCATTGTCTTCGTGTGCTTCAAGCGCCTTCACCTGTCGTACAGTTCTAAGTACTTGTACTCGTACTTGTACTTGAGACCAAAGTACTTTTACAGGTACTCGTACTTAAGGCCATGGAAACAAATTACAGTGTTTGCACGCGCTCGGATAGGTTACCAGTCAGCTTTACCTTTTAGTCATGAACTCTTACGATCTGGATATTTTGGCAGATATTATTCTGTCTTATGTGAATGAGACACGCGCTTAGTTCGGGACCACATCAAGTTTCTTTGGCAGTGGTGGAACAGGCGAACAAAAGTCTCAGTCTGGCAGGACAATCACTGATACGGCAACAGCAACCGAAACTGCAACGTCATGTAGTCCTCCAGCACCAAAAAAATCTAAGCTATTTCGTCACTACAGTACATTATCTTCGGTGAAGCCCAGCACCACATCACCACAAAGTGACGACATATTTGAATATCAAAAGCCATGGTCACTGAGAGGCTGTGCTCCATCTTACCTTAAGGATCTTAGCGTCTCAGCATCTTCCATCCTCGGTCGCAGATTTTTCAGCTCTGCAGCGCATGACGACTTATTTACTGATCCGGTGTAGTAGGCTGAATAGACTTCCCTTTTTAACACTCCCAGAGTCTATGTATGCTAGGATATATTGGCTGGAGAGTTAATTCTTACTAGGATTAATTGAAAAGGGTACTAGGACTAAATGTCCCCAGGCAAAATGTCCCGGACATAATGTTCCGGACAAAATGTCCCTGGACAAAATGTCCACAGACAAAATGTCCCCAGACAAAATGTCCCCGGACAAAATGTCCTCGGACAAAATGTCCCCGGACAAAATGTCTCCGGACAAAATGTCTCCGAAAAAAATGTCCCCCGGACAAAATGTCCCCGGACAAAATGTCCCCAGACAAAAGTATCAGATACAGCAGCATTTCATGTTAATCTTCCGACGGCAAATGGTTTTGGGTCAGCCGGTGTCACAAAATAGAGCATCAGATACAGTTATATCCCCTTAGCAGAATGCAGTATCCGGCCGGATGAATGTGAACGGGAGGGAATACCCACCCTCGTGCAAAAGTATCCCCATGAGTCGTATGAAATTATCGTTCGTCAAAAAAGTTTTCCCTGCAACATAATTACAAACTGTGCGATTTAACTCAATTTAGAACTATGTCAGTCGTGGTCATGGGCAAACCCATAACGTTACTTAGTGTTGGCATACGTGGACAAATAATATTAATAGGCCTAATAATGAAAACATGGACAATTTCTAAAGCGCCGTAACGCGACCATGCAGCTACAAGGGCGCTCTACAGACACCATGCACCTATAGCCTAACATAACAACCGGTCCTAGAAGGATTCATTTTGATAATTTATATAGCCCCTCTTCAAGAAACCTACTCAGAGGTGCTCCTAGACCAGCCACGGTTAAAAGTAGAGGACATAAGGAGACGGTAGAAAACAGGTGAATTTCCTCGTGGAAATAGGCGCAAAGAATGTGGGAGCCAATTCCACGTAGAGGGGCCAGCCACTGAGAAGGCACGACGCTGTTAAACTGAGGAGGAGGGCCGAGGTACCAACAGCTCACCTCCAGTTGCAGAACGCAGAACTCGACGGGACATTAGGCCAGAGAGCGGACAGCAGAGATCAGATCGGTAAGACGGAGCTTCACCAGAGAGAGACCACCAAACAAGAGAAGCAATCCTATAGGAGATGCGCTGCGAGGCAGGAAACCAATACAGGACATCGTGCATATAAGCTGAAACTGGTGCACATTTTGGGATATGGGCAATGAGCTGAGCGGCAGAGCGAAGAACCCGGTCAAGTCGCCCAATTAGAGCCAATGGATATCTAGTATTGTTTTTTTTTTGTATTGTATATGGGCATTTATAAAGTTAATGCCATGGGCTAGTGAGAACAGAGCAGCAATAGTCAACTCTACTGGAGATAAAAGCGTGAACAAAGATTACCGCCGCGTCATAAGAAAGGGACCGTATTACAACACGCAACTGCCGGAGCTGATAGTAGCAACTCCGGGTGACCAAGTAAACATGCTGAGAAAAAGTAAGCTCTTGGTCAATTGTCACCGCAGATCCCGGATAGTGAGCGAAAAGGAGACATGGGAAATGCCTCTGCTAACAAGTGCAGGTCAACCTTTGCCAGCTGTCTGCGACCACCAAGCCAAATAAATTGAGTTTTAGATGGGTTCCGCAGAAACCGATTAGAAGCCATCCATCCAGAAAGGGTGTCAATGGCATGGAACATCAGGCCAACAGAAGCAGCTGCCTCTGTAGGACGGCAATGGATGTATGCTTGTATGTCATCAGCACAGAGGTGATGCAGTAGTCCACAAGACCACAACAAATAACTGATATCAGAAGTGAACAGAATGTAGAGCAATGGGCCAAGCACAGACCCCTGGGAAACACCAAGCAGAGCAGGAACCCAGGAGGACCTAGAACTGCAAGTCAAGACACAGTTAGAGCGACCGGTAAGAAAAGAGCAGAGCCAGTCTAATGGTTTGCCAAGACTCCAAATGAGACCGAAAGACGCTGGAGAAGGATGGTGTAGTCAACTGAGTCAAATGCAGAGCTAACGTCAAAAAGGGCCAAAAGAGTAACCTGATCACTAACTATGGCACCATATAATCAGACAGGAGGCGAACCATTAGGGTCTCGGTTGAATGGTTTTTTCGAAAACCTGACTGGAGGGGAGGGAGTAAACCATTTGTATTAAGATAAACAGTTAACTGATTTGCAACTATTTGCCACCTTCAGAAATATCTTCAAAACCACAAGAAATAACGCTGAAAAAGCTACTATTTGGTCGAATTTACTAAGCATAGTAACAACTTAAAAAACTTGGAGCCTTATTCGTACTATAATAAAATTGGGCGATCGGGATCCACCAATTGACAAGCCAGGCGGTTGGAGAGGATCTAAGCTTTTAGGCGAACGCGCTCTCCACAAGATCAGACTGCTTGAATTCACTTCGTCCGGAGGATGCACTCTACCGATCGGGACAGGGAGCGTGAGTACTGGGAAGCTATCATTACTCGCCAATCGACGGAACCTAAGAAACTATGGTCTACTTTCAACAGCCTCCTCGGTCGACGATCGGCCAGCCGGCAGTCCCAGTCTCCGCCGCCGTTTACTGCAGACGCATTCCCGGAGCGGCATACAACCAAGGTTTCAACCATACGCGACGCTACTTCAGCTTCTTCTCCACCAGAATACTCTGTCACCGATCACCGTCTTACCGTCTTAAATGAGGTCACTGGATTAGAGTTACGTCGGCTCATCCTATGCTCTGCGCCAAAAACGTGTGAGCTGGACCCTGTTCCTACATTTCTCGTACAAGAACTCATTGATGACTTCCTGCCGTTCTTCACTACACTATGCAACCGGTCGATCCAGGAAACTCATCTTCCGTCCTCTCAAAAGCGGTCAATTCTGCTTCCAGCGTTGAAGCGAGAAGGTCTGGATCCAGATGATCCAGTCGGTTCCGACCAATTGCCAATGTTACATTTTTATCTAAAATATTAGAGCGCATAGTCGCTAACCAATTAATTGCATATATACACATGCATGAGCTGCTTCCCTCCCAGCACTCCTGGTCCGTCTACTATCTGATCTCTATGGTGCCTTTGACCGTGGTCAGGTCACTCTCTTGGCTCTTTTCGACGTTAGTGCTGCTTTCGACTCTGTAGATCATCCTATCTTGCTCCAATGCCTCTCTACTTCTTTTGGGTTGGCCGGTGCTCCTTTAGAATGGCTTCGCTCCTTTCTGTCTGAGCGCCTCTAGGTCCCGTTGGGTCCCTGCCCCTTTTGGTGTGCCACAGGGCTCAGTGTTGGGCCATTTACTGTACATTATTTAAACAGCTGGTATTAGTTCCTTGCTGTCCGCAAATGGTCTCCTGCACCAGCTCTAGGCTGATGACGTGCAGGCCTATGTTCACTGCCTCGCCACCGACGCAGTGTCTTCTGCATCGCTGATGTCCCATGCGATTGACTCTCTCATCATGGATGGCTTCAAATCGCTTGCTTTTGAAACAATCTAAGACCCAGTTTATCTGGATCGGTACCCGCAGGCAATTGGCGTCCATTGACCTGCGTCTATTAGCGGTGACTTTTCCTCATACCTCTTTCTCTCTCACAGTTCGAGACCTTGGAGTAATTTTGGACCAAGAGCTGAATTTCTCACAGCATATTAATTTGGTCACTCGTAGTTGTTACTATCAGTTACGCCAACTCCGAGTTGTCTCACGTTCTCTCTCTGACAATGCTACGGTGGCTCTTGTGCATGCCTTCGTCACCAGTTAACATCGCCTGAGAATTATCTTGTCGTATCTCCACTTTTTTTCGAAAAGTAGTTAAGAGTTGATTTGTAGCAGAGTTTTTTGGATCTTTCTTCAGTTTCAATGGCTAGGAGATACGATAGGTCGTTTTAAAGATATTCAACAAACTATACTGTCGTATGTCCTGTTTTCAGAAACATTTTATCGTATCTCCATACAGCATTCATAGTGAAGCAGTCTCTGTTGTTGTATGTCCACAGAAAGCTCGTCGCTGATTGGACGCGCAGGAGATGCAACAGTATAAACCTGTGCGCTTAGCTGGACTATAGTGTCGCATATCCAGACAATTAAAAGTTTTTCTTTTAAAAATCCGGACTATATAAATGAATATTTTAACGAAAACACTCTGTAATAATTGGTCGTTGCTTAATTTAATCATTTCATGTCTTTGTTTTCAGAAAGATGGTTTGTAATATTTGTAAATCCAGTTTATACAAAATTTTCACAAATTTCAGAATAACAACTATAATTGTTAATTTTTTAAATGCAAAATCTTTATGCAATGTTGATGTTTTAATATGACGTCTGTGTGTGAACTGTAATTTGACAATGCCCTACTTATTGCATTGAATTTCTCATTTTTCCGCAAAATGCGGCCCAAACTTCTACCTCGTTTATCTCGGAATTTTGGAAAATGGAGATACGCCAAGATAATTCTCAGGCGACGAACTGTAGACTTGATCACTGCAGTGCGGTACTTGTAGGCCTGCCTCTTAAGCTAATTTGGCGCCTTGATAGGGTTCTCCGCTCAGCGGCTCGCCTCATTGGTCACCTTCCTAAGCATGCTCCTGTCTCTGCCTTTATGCGTGATGTCCTTCACTGGCTCCCTGTTTCTCAGCGCATCTCCTAGCGGGTTGCTGCACTTGTCTGGCAGTGCCTTCTAGGCTGTGCTCCATCCTACCTGTCTGATCTTTGTCGGCCTGTCTCTGATATTTCAGCTCATCGATCTCTCCGCTCTTTGGCAAGGGGGGAGCTTTAGTCCCCGTGCTCGCACTGCTATTAGACAGTGTCGGGCCTTTTCGGTTGTAGGACCCTCCATCTGGAATGGCCTACCTTTAAACCTGCGCCTGCTGCCACTGGTAAACTCACCTGCTTTTTGTAAGTCCCTCAAGTCTCATTTCTTTAGCTGTGGTTGAGCTGGGAGCGCCCCCGAGTAGGTACCAGGTATCTTGAAGAGGCGCTATATCAAATCCTATGAATGAATGAATGAATTGAATCCATTAAGGTGAACAACATAAAAAGTAAGGATCCCCTACTCATTGCTACTACTCTCAATAACTCCTTTTGTAACATTGCCCAGACTCTTGCTGACCAGATCCCTGCATCCCAGACCTCCTTTTCCGACTACCTCCCATGAATGCTCCTTCGGCCTAATTCCCACCTCCTCAGATGAACTTCTACCATTGTGCTCCTCAATTCGTACAACCCATAACAGGGGAACTGATGGCATTGACCCCACTATAGCCGCCACCAGCTTGCCTTTAATAGCCTCTCCTTTAGCAGAGATCATTAACTGCTCCCTAAAACGCGGGTGTGGTGCCACAGGTAATTAAAACAGCTAAAGTTGTTCCGAACTATAAAAAAAGGCAATAGGATTGAAGTCGCTAACTATAGACCCGTTTCGATTCTTCCCTACTTCGCTAAATTCTTTAAAAAAAATAATGACAAATAGGCTTACTAATTACATACAAAAATCTCATATTATCTTTTCTTCTCAGCATGGCTTCCAGGCGGGACAGCTCTTATAAATATGTTCGACAATATATCTGATTCTTTTGAAAATAATGCGTTTTCTTTAGGAATCTTCTTTGACCTCGCAAAAGCCTTTGATACGGTAAATCATGACATCCTTCTCCACAAATTTATCTAACTATGGAATAAGAGGAACTCAGTTAGCATGGTTTGCAAGCTACCTAGAAAACCGACTTCAATAAGTATCTTGTAATGGCGTAAAAGCATTTACATTTGGAGTTCCCCAGGGTTCTAACTTAGGCCCTCTGTACGCTTCCTACTTTATATCAACGACTTACCTAATGCCTCATCAGTCTTATCCTTCATCTTATTTGCTGACGACACAATCGTTTTTCACACTGATAAATCTTACACAAATCTTGTACTAACTATAAACA
Organism: Allolobophora icterica; assembly: GCA_963556255.1. Classification (NCBI taxonomy): domain Eukaryota; kingdom Metazoa; phylum Annelida; class Clitellata; order Crassiclitellata; family Lumbricidae; genus Allolobophora; species Allolobophora icterica. The sequence continues at coordinate 56,422,967 of OY744608.1, forward strand.
ATGAACTTAAACGAGTAGCCGCATGGTTCCTATCGAATAAATTATCCTTAAATATAGATAAGACCGCCCTCGTCCTTTTTAAGTCACACAGAAAGGTGGGGCCACCCGATAACTCCCTAAGGCTATCAGTAAATAATATTCCTATAACTCAGGTTAACTGTACTAAGTTCTTAGGGGCCATAGTCGATCAACATTCAACCTGGGACCAGCACATCAAATGTATCTCTACAAAAGTTGCGAAAAATATAGGTGTAATTAATCGTGCATCTAATAAACTCCCACCCCCTGTACGTATTCAACTCTATTACTCCCTAATCTACCCCTACTTGTCTTATTGCAGCATCGTATGGACATCTACTTACAACTCTAGACTCCAAAATTGGTCATCTTACAGAAAAGACCAGTACGATTCATTGGCAGCTATCCCTGGGGCTCTCCCACAGGACCCATCATTTCCAGCTATAGGCTATTAAAAATTAAACAAATAACAAAACTACCAGATTGGTGTCTTCATGTACAAATTTTCTCGGAACCTCCTACCCATTTAAGACCCTTTTTCGTATTGGCTCTGACATCCATTCCCACAACACTACGAACTCAAGCAAGTATCGTACTTCTTATGCTCACACCAATTCACGAAGATTCTCTGTTAATGTCTCTGGGCCACAGGTATGGAATGCTCTCCCTCCCTCACTACAACAGACTGGGTCCCTCTCCGAGTTCAAAAGCTTGCTGCGCCAGTACCTTATAGACCATGACTTCACTACATGACTGTTAGCCACGCACCGGTTAACTACTAGTTAAGTGCCACTTAATGTTCTTTATCTTATCACCCAGTATCATCTCAGTGAGCTGGGACTTGCTGTTCTTTTTTCCTTCTTTACCGCCTCTGGTTGTTCAGTTATCAAAGTTACACGCTCAGTATTATCAAACTTTATGTTACTTAGCCTTGCAAGTTCATTTCGCCGTTTTAATTATAGACGTAAGTAGGTGTCCCTACTAGCGGGATTTTTTCCCGTCTGGGCCTACCTTTGTAGCCAACTTGTATTTCTTATTGGTTATTGTCTCATTGACGCATTGTTCATATTCTTGGTTCCAATAAAGGATTATGTTATATTATGTGTTATGTAGAACACGTAGGAGTCACTTGCTTCACGTATTTCTGGTTTTGAATTTTGATTACAACATAGATTTATCAATTATACGCAATTTCAATGATATCTTACACCTGTGAATTGTAATATCCCGGGGATGATTTTACACGATGGGGGAAAGAAATGGTTTATCCCCGGATACTCTATACCGGTATATTCCATCCAGGGGATAAATTTATTCATCACCCGGATAGTTTTAGGACGGATAGTCTGTCACGCGACACCGGCACAACGTAAGAAGAAATACCAACATATCCACACAGCACTCTTCACCAAGGTCAGTGACCATGGGAATCGGGATCCCATGCAATACCTCAACAACATAGCATGTGTGCAAAATATAAACGTTGTGCGAATTACACTCTAGTCTATATTAATTAAATATATAAATTCAATTTTACTGCTTGGTCGCTTTGGTGAAGTTTTGTTTTTACAGTTCCAATTTTTTAGAACATTTCTGACTAATTAATTAGATAACTTAGGCCTATTTCAGTTTATACAACGTAGGCCTAATGACTTTTATGTTTTGTTTAACGAGCAAGTGTGCGAAATATAAACGTTGTGTGGATAGCACTCTAGATGAAGACATGCTATCATTTCACTGTTTTGTTACCAAAGATTTTGGCTAAGCATGTTAAACAACATGACAAAAGAACTCCTGCTAAATATTAATCTGTCAAAGAATGACGTATTAAAGATATGTATTCATCGATATTCATCTTCGAAAAATGACCCGCTCCCATATATTTGGAGCAGTCGGTCCTGCGCATCTAGGGAAGAATCATTCTCTGCTGGGACAAATCATCTGGGGACTTTACGAATTGGGACATCTTGTCTAGGGACATTTTGTCCGGGGACATTTTGTCCGGATGACATTTTTGTCGGAGACATTTTGTCCAGAGACATTTTGTCCGGGGACATTTTGGCCGAGGACATTTTGTCCGGGGACATTTTGTCCGGGGACATTTTGTCTGTGGACATTTTGTCCAGGGACATTTTGTCCGGGACATTTTGTCCGGGACATTTTATCCGGGGACATTTTGTCCGGCCACGATTGAAAAGTGGAGTGTATTCTTAACAGGAATAAAACACTTCTTGGTGATTAGAAACTACAGTGGAGTTAATTCTTCCTTGGACAAATAGAAGGACGGAGCTGATTCTTCCGAGGACCAAATGACTTGTGGAGCTCATCCGACCGTCTGTCTGTCTGTCTGTCTGTCTGTCTGTCTGTCTTCACCCGTCTTATATCGGTCTACAGTATTTGCCCGGCACTAGGCAGATAGACTACAGCCAGACCAGACTGATGCTGCTTACAAGGCAGGTATGAACGGCTGGCGGGAAACCGTGCCTCACAGTGAGGGATGGAGGCAGTGACAGAGGAAGAGTAATGGAAGGAGGAAGCGAGAGGGATGGGTTGGTCACTGCCTCAATCCCTCACTGCCTCCATCTCTCCCTCCTTTGTCCCATCCGTTGGCATATTTGACAATTTGAACTTCAGCATGTGGAATGATTGAAGTTTTGCCTTATGATTACTAACTGCCTTATGAAGTGAAAACGTTATAATGAAGAAACCGTATATGAGTAATGATGACTAGGTAACAAGATTTGAGATCCATGACCTGTCTACCTCATATCAAAATCTCAACTAGATTTTGAATCCATAACCCGACTACCCTATATAAGACTTCGTGACACAATGAAACATAATTATTATAACGCGGCTCTGGTAAAGCAACATCACTTACTTTAATGGTCATTGTTTGGTTAATGTAACACAAAATATTCGTTTCATACGTTTTATTTTACTTCTCTTTATAATTTTGCAACTATTAAATTAAATTTCATCTAGGTCGATAGAATTCTGACAACATTTAAAACAAACGAAAATTCACTTTATGATGTTAAATGTAATGATGTAATTAAGCTTAATATACTTTTATTCGAATTTCGTAAGTCGCTGATTTAACGTTTTCAGTTGTAGGCCTACTATGTAGTAATTCAGAAATGGAATAGAAAAATGCAGAGATTGAAATACCGTGAGTTATAGGTTCGTTAGAGAAAAAAGCATAATTATCATCAGATAGGCTATTGTTTGCCATCAACCACGTAGGGATCCTGCAGCCGCAGTCGTCTTCTTGAGTCCGTTAGGTCAGTTGATGCACATTTCGTCATTACAAATCCCAGGTAATATAGGCGCTATACCTGAGCACTTACACGTATCGCACCCTCTCTCATCTCTTTTGTATCCGTTAGGGCATTCATTAGCGCACAAAGGAAAGGAACAACCTCGTTGAGACGTCGGTCTTTTGCAGGTGCAAGTCTCGCAACCGTTCTCATCTACCTCGAATCCGATAGGGCAAGCTACATGCCCACAAGAAAGAGCAGGGCACGCCATGACATCGGCAGGTCTGCAGTTGCATTTGCCACAACCAAGAATAACCTGCAAAAGCAACGAAGGCACCTAACATTACGTATATTATTCTAGCCCCATGAAAGAAGTTCTAATTTAGGTATGACTGAATGAAAATTCATCCCAGGTACAATCATCACAATTGCCGTGTAGTCGCCAAATGTTGTCGATTCCCAACTGATATTCAGCTGAAATCGAAAAATTGCTTATAAGAACAATACGCCCTTATGTGGATGTGCAATTTTGTAACCGATGCACGTATGTACATATAGAGGCCTATATATGTAGGCCTATCTATGTACGTAAACTGTGTAAACATGTATGTATGCACGTATACGTATGTTCGTATGGTTCCGTGATAATAAGTCGCAAGACGATTCGGTGCAGGGACAGCTTAATGATGGCGGCGCCTTTTGCAAACTAGAAAGTTGTCAAATATGTTGTCACTATTGCAGCACTACATGTTTGCAATCACAGATTTTTCTGGTTCAGTTCTGCAGTTTCCCATTAGCGGAGGGATGCCTGGCCAGAGAGTCAGAGACGTGCCATCATACGGCCAGAAATGAAAAAGCCTGGATGGATTCGGATAGCCTCAAGCATAACCGCCCTATCTCTAACCTGACGTTCCTTTCCAAGGTCATCGAAAAGCTAGTGGCACGGCAGTTGCTGCGATATATGATGGCACGTCTCTGACTCTCTATGCCTCGATTTCTCAAGCGTTTAAAGACCGTGGTCTTGTGTTATCGGGTCCGAGGCATATCTGATAAGTTTTTGGAATAGGCGCTATATAAATAAGCAACTCTTAATTACAATTAAGCGTAGCACTTATTTAAGCAATTACTAAATGTTGAACATACACTGAATACGTTGCCTCAGCATTTCTGAAACCGATTGCTATTTTAGGTAATTTGAGACTAATCGAAAATACATGTATGCACTGCCAAGTAAGAAATATGAAGAAAAAATACCATGTAATCACTTAACCAGATATAAGAAAACGCAGAACAAACTCGAAGATATCTTCGTCATTTTCAGCTTGATCTTAGCATCCGATGCGAGACCTTATGGAAGCTGGGAGGCTGAATCGCGCACAGTCATACAGATTGGCTAATTACCATTCCTGATGTTCATCAGAACATGCACTGAACGTAAAGCAAGAGCGCATGCATAAATTAGATTCATCTCGATATGAATCAGTTTCCAATTTACATAACGGCTGTGAGGTGGACGTATCGACCTCACCTTTTGATCAATTGACTGCAGGCTTAAGAATGCTGACTCACGTTGTCAAAATCCTCTATATAAAACATTGACACTTATTCTTCTATAATGTTCACAATTTACTGCGACAATAAGCATTATAATTGTACACTGTATTCAGTCGACAGGTAAATGGTAGTTTCATGTTGATATTTGACCTGCAGATGAATTTTAGCAACAGCTTTCACAAGTTTTTGTTGCAAATAGGCTTTTGTCTGGAGTTTTATCTTCGCAACTGATATGATTTTAGACTAAGTGCATTAATTCACTTATTCATCCATTCGGACTTTTTATGTTGCGCCTCTATTTGACCTCCCTTGGATCAAAAACCAACTTAGAAGTTGGCGATAGATCCGAAAACAGATAAATATACAAATACTGTACGTTGATCCTTGGAGAATGCAGGATCCTTGGAGAATGCAGGAACTCTACTCGGTTCACTATTTACTGATAGCTGTCGAGACAAGGGCAACCATTTGTATGCTTCACGTACTAGTTATACGTTTCTTCTACGGTCTCGCGTCTCACCTCACTGTCCAACCATTTGCTTCTGTTTTCGGCTATGATCAGTCTTGGATGACTATTAATAACGCCTTCTGAATCCTTCTAAGACTGATTTTCTTCTCTTAGGCACAAATCAGCAACTCCGCAAAATGTTAATGATATTTGTTTGTTGAGCTCAGTACACCATACGGAATTTTTTTAATCGGATCATCACGTGTCACAACTGTCTTGTTTTACTGGAAGACACCGTGTAATCTGGCTATCTATGGGGACTTGTTGGGGCCGAGCTCGTGCAAAGTTGTGGGCACATCTTGCTTTTAAGGCATTGGATTGTTCTTTCGCTAACAGCTCAAGATTATTTAAAATTTCCTTCAGACACGACTTCAGATAGCAACGTTTGAGCTTCTTTGGTAGGATTTAAAATAAATTCGCTGGACAAATTATCTGACTAATCGATGATGTTTAAAGATTGCACTTCGTTATTGATGACTTCAAGAGTGAAAAAGAATCAATTTTTAATATTATCAGGCAAAATGGACACATGTAGATTCTATCGGTATATTAATTTGCATTGTATTTATGCCATCTTTGAAAATCGATTAAATGAAGAAAAGCAGTTTCCTCTCGTCGATTTGTCTCTGCGCCGATCGAGCTATCGTGCACCTAATCGTCGGGTCACCGTTCGTATGCACGTACGCAGGCCTATGCATATATTATGTACGTATGTATTTTTCTTTGTATGTATGTAGCTGATTGCAAATGAGAGTTATCGAAATTATATAGGTCGTGACAGTAACCATGCTTCAGCTGTATACCCAGGACAGCGGTTTCATTTGCCTCCAAGAGTCAATTTTTATCCACCTTATATCTTGGATTCTGGTTTCTCGCATGGCTATTACGATTGATAACGGTATCTGATTGCTATTCCTCTTGAAGCGACCATCCATTGATGTTTTGGCAATATCATAATGGCGCTATAGAAGTCATTAGTTTATATGAATGTGGCGTTCGCCCGCCCGGACGCCAGCCGTCGTCGCGCCGGGCGGGTTTACTAGTGGTGACTCCAGCCCACTACCCGTCTGGAGCCACCCGAGTCACTGCCTTATCTACTTCCAACGTGAAATGGCTGTTCTCCATCTCTGCTCACAGAGGAGATTCAGGATTGGCCGCTTAAGAAAGGCAACACCATACAGCTCTGTCTCCATTACGTGTAGGCCCTATCAGTTAAGATATTGATAATTGTCTCAATGTAATCTTACTGCGTTTGTCGGTTTGAATTAATAAAGAAAAAGATTATTATTATTATTATTGTTAATATAATAATAATAGTAATATAAACAAGCAAATTGTGCTACATTGCGCATTCCGAAATACCTCCCAAAATCCATTGTAAAGCTGTTAAACACAGATGACTGTAACGTGACAAAAACCTGATGAAAAACATTCGTTTAAAACTCTATCACCATGCAGATCTTAAGCACGTTACGCTTGTTACATGCGTTTAATGATAAGGGAAACGCAAAATTAATTATAATTAGAAATATATGTAGAGCTGTTCCAAGAAAGCCCACTTTGTTGCGCCCCCAACACTAGCCCAGATGATGTTAAGTGTAATTAGGAACACAAATTTCACCAGCAAGCAAAACAATGCGCAGAAAACTGGAAGATTCAACAGCATGGAATTGACGCAGAGCGTGAAGCCCAACCAATGAATTCCCATGTTTGCAGAAACATCATGTTCCGAGTCTCTCGAAAAGTTGCGTCTAAGGTGTGGAGCAACGACAGGCGATAGCGTCCAAAGTGCACGATAACACCACCGCACAGCAGTCCCTCATTGATGGTACTACAGGTGACGCGAGTCAATATACTGTCGCAACACAGTTCGGCCTCCTGATGACAGCATCTTCCACTAAAGATTCGCTTCAATGCACAATGTTGCCCCTATCATTTAACGCATGTAACAATCGCAACGTATTTAAGACTTGCATGGTGATAAAAGTTTTAAAACGAATGTATTTCACCGGATTTAGGTCTGGTTACAGTCACCTGTTTTCAACTGCCCTACAAGTCAAATAAACTCCTCCGTTCCTTGTATCACGTCTCATTTCAGAGAAGGCACAGCACAAATTATCTGTAATGCCCCGACAAGCATTCAGCAATACCTCCATTGCGATTATAGTCGACACTGTAGTTCGCATTCCAATCTCCTCCCGTGCCGCCTTTTGCGCACATGGGGCAGATTACACCATGGGAACACAGAGGTTTCAATTACACCGCTGCTTTCGGTGGAATTGTTAAGAAAAATTGCATAGAATTTGTACGATGAAGCTGTTGTAGTTTTAGTTTAATAAAAGTGAGATTTTTTCTTCATACTGTATGTGATTTTCGTGCTTTTCAAACATAATATTTATAACAAAACTGGGGCAGTAAAATTTATTTTAAATAAATGTTAACGTTTTACGTTGAACTGGAGCTCACATAGGAACACATGGGAAAAATTGCTCACAAAGAAAAAATTGCTCACAGCACCTTAATATTTAGACGAAACATTGCCAGAGACTGGTGACTCTGAAATAGGCCTACATAATTCCTTAAGATTGTACGGAACACAGCAGGACAGGATGTTATGCATTTACGAGGACCATTTCCAGATCGTTGGAAGGTACGAAACCCCACACAACACAATGATCAGATATTGAAATATGAAAAGTGTTTGCGTCGTCGTATATTGACGTTAGACCTCATCGTCATTCCGTAACCGACTTTCATCAGTATATTTGTGGAGTGTATGTGTGCGCGTGGTGTTCATGCGTTGTGAGTAGCACGCCGTCCTTAGCGCAGGACAAACGAGCGGTCAAAAGTGTGCACCGTCAATTGCGTGCAAGACACATGCGCGCCAACAATAGTGCGCATACATCAAGACGGTTACAAGACAATTGGATCACGGCAAATGGTTCATTACCTTTCACGGTCGTCCAGATTCTAGTTTGAGCTATATTTTCATCAATCATTCAGCTTCTAGTTTGAATTTTACTAGGATATGTTTTCATCGCTCAAGCAGTGTAAATAATAAGAAATAATGTCCGCTAAAATCAGGGTTTACGAAAATATAGCTCAAACTGGAAGCTGGAAGAGCGATGAAATTAGAGCTCAAACTAGAGGCTGGATGAGCGATGAAAATAGAGCTCAAACTAGAAGTTGGATGGCCGATAAAACTACAGCTCAAACTAGAAATTGGATGAGTGATGAAAATAGAGCTCAGACTAGCAGTAGGAACATCGTGAATCATTTTCTTCGTGTACCAAATCTAGCAGGCCTCGGTTAAGTTTGACCACAGTATTAATAACTAATCATTTATACTGTGGTGTTACGTACTCTGATTCTATGCGTCAGGCTGTTTAAATCCTGCTCGATAGCGTTCGATCATAATCTCAACGTGATCCTGTTCCTTGCAAAAGACGGTAACCTAATATTATTTGTGCAATAATTATTCAATGACAAACCGTATATTAAATTGCCGTCTTCTAGTGAGCACACACATTATTAGTGTATGTCAATTAATAATTATCACACTAATTTAATCAATCGAGGTGGGAAATGATTTGAAGTTTATCATTCAAGTGGACAATAATAATGTAGTCTATGCGGCGCGCATTTGACGAGCATTTTTGCATCGCACAATTGACGGCGCGCATTTAACGGTGCGCTTTTGACAGCGCGCTTTTGTCCTGCGCGCTAAGAACGGGACATCGTTTTGAGTTAAAGAACCTAAAAGTTCAATCTATGTTATTCTCAGAATTTTAGATTCCAAGCGCCTTCGCTTGGTCAATAAATGTAAGCAGAGATATGACAAAAATTTTGAATCCCACAATAATAATTTCAGTCAAAGTAATGCATTATTTTATCAGTGTCTTTCAGCACCTCCAAAAGGCTGCTAACACAGGGTATTAATTTGGCTACTCTATTGGAAGTAAAAAATTCAGTTGTGCTTTCAAGTGTGCTATGCCAGCTTTGCATATACACTGGATTTCTACAGCGCCCCTCCAACATTTCCACACAGAGGCGTGGGCCCTGGGGGAGTACAGTTTTCAAGTGTTGCTGTTGAAAGAGTATCCGTTGCCAGGAGTATAAGTAGATCCCGAGGGAGACTATACCAGGCAGGTGGCTCGGACACTCAAGCTTCAGAAAGCGATCCTCCAAAGTGTGTGTTAAATGTGCATGCAGTTCCATTACTAAATATTAAATTTCTGTACTTTGTACTTGGACGGGAGACATACAAATAAAACGGCAACAACCAGAATAGTCATCCATATTCATCCTGCACGTCGCCACACGACTCATTTGGAGTCGAAATTGATGCTTTGCTGAAAGGATGGCGTGTTTGTCACTGCCCTAGCGAAAATAGATTCAGATTAGATACTGATCCAAATTTCTGAAGGTCTGCTTTTTGCCATGAACAATTGTAATTGTAATTGTAATTAGTAACTTCTATTGCGCCTGTGTCTAATGCACAAGGCATTAACCGACGGCAGGCCAAAACTAAGCCTTAATCAGGTCAATATCCAGAAGGTCAGTCCACAGAAAGGCTTTTTCAACTGGTTTCCAAGAGCTACCTTTAACAGCAAGCTCATCATATGTGACTTCTTTCGGACCGCTATGATGGCCTTGTGTAGTGCTCTTTGAGAGGATCGTGAGAGACGCTATTTAAATTTCTAACACAGTCGCATTCGTGGAAACTCCGCCACTGTTCGTACTCTGACAGTGCCAGTCCCAAGCCTGGATAAAGGAGGAGGGCGACGCTAATCATCTTTGTTATGACACAGCGTCGTTAAACTGAAACTACTACTACATTCATGGACACACCACCGGCTCACTGGAGTTGCTCTCTTGGTGGTTGGTCCGAGGCTTTGTAATTCGGTGCGTTCCGTCAGTTCAATTATGTGCTTCAAAAGTGGCCTAGTCATCTGCTACGGCTTGCTTATGCTCCATCGCTTAGTTCTGGCTTTTCTGACATATCGGATTTCGACATTTCTTTCCTGTTGTTTTGTGACTTTGACTGCGAAGCGACCATCAATTGATGCTTTATGCATTGTGATAAGGACGCTATGGATGTCTTTATAATTAGGTTAGATTCTTTATTATAAGACTTGAACCTAGAAGTTGTGCGTTAATAATTATTGTACTTATTTATTTTATTTATTTATTTCTGATATTTCTATAGCGCCTCCTCAAGTCTACTACTACTCAGAGGCGCTCCCGACTACAACATTGATACTGTGTCGGAGTTTTCACACCGAAGCGCCACGAGCAATCGCGAGTGAAGGACTTGCCCAAGGTCCGTACGCAGCGGCTAGAATGGGATTCGAACCTGAAACCCTCCGGTCACAAGGCGCCGAACTTACCACTGAGCCACCACGCCCCATGACTTATGTAAAGTCGTTGTCTATAAAAGTTTTTCCCATCTATAATCAGATACACAATAATTATAATGAATTAAAACCTAAGTAGGCCTACTCGTTTACAAGCAAACTATTTATTCTGAGCGCTTAAAGGCTTCGGTTTATTCCAGTTATTTGTTAGGTTCTTGGCTTTTCCTAGTGGAAGCTAACCCATTTAACTTGAGCCAGAGAACTGCTACAGCCTGAGTGTTTTCTCGCTGCTTCTGTTATTTGTAATCGTGTAGCAGGTTTCAGTTTTATCAGATATCATTTTTACAAGGTATAAGTTTTCCCAGATATTATTAAAATAGGAATCATAAATGATAGCATTTAGGGGAATTATACAGATTCTCAATCTGTAGCTTTTGCCTGTTTCCAGGACATACAGTGGCTTACCATGGGTCGCGGTAGGTCATTTGACCTGCCTATTTTACTCTTGACCTGCCTTATGACCTGCCTATTTTACTCTTGACCTGGCTTATGACCTGCCTATTTTACTCATGAAGCGGTGATGTTATAGAGAGGTCTGGTTGACTATTTCTGTAATGCCATGCGTCTTATAGCATACATATTTTACTCTTGGCCTGTCTTAAGCTCTGCTTACTACCTACTACTGTGTAAAATTCTTTGGAATTTTTAATATTTTTTTCACATTTAAAACATCAGCCAGTGGCCTCACTAGGGTTGGTGTCACCCGATAGGTCAGTCATGATGTCACACTATGGACTCCTCCTCCCTTATAACCTTACCAGACCATACAGCATCCTTAGTAATTTTTTGTACTAATGTTACTCGCAAAGCACAATTCCTGTATATCACTGAATGTAGCCTAATGGTAATATTAGTGACACAAACAACTAGCAGAATTAAAATTAGAAATGCATATCTTAAAAATTTTAATCATTTACCATCAGATCAGCAGTTACATCATTCAAAATCAAATGAGCAAATATTAATTAGTGTTTGAACCATGGAGGGTAATGAAGGTGCCTGCTGCCTGCAGCTTTCACACTGCTCGTCTCTTATTTAGCTTCCCAGATCTGTGTGTCCGTCGTACGATAAATGCTGTGGAATGTATGAAATGTCACAGATGCTGCCTAAGGCCTGCATCGGGCGAAGCCTGATGAGAAGCCGTTCGCATACCTCCCTACTGATGCTGCCTACTGATGCTCCCTACTGATGCTGCACACGAGCGCTGCTAACCATGCCTGAGAAGCTGAATTATAAAAGCGAATATAGTCGCAAGGACAAACCTTCGACCACGTGGGACTTTTTCACCGAACCTGTATTTTCACATGGCCAGCTTTATGTTGCCTTGTCGCGTTCACGAAACAGAGACAACATCAAAGTACTCATCAAGAAAACCGACCGTCAAGGTCATTTGGTAAATAATGCTCGATTTTCACTACTAATGTCACTTATAATCAAGCATTCCAAAAAACAAATTCTTTTCTCTTCCTATGAATCCATTCTTTTTCTTTTTTCAACCCGTCATATCACGGGAAAATACTCTAGTTATAAAATAATGTTCATAGAATACAAATTTTACATAATGAGAAAAATAATTGGAAATTTGGCTGAGTATTTCTTAAGACATTGTAATATAGTAATAATATCAATTAAAATCAGGCTAGCAATTAAAAATATAAATTTATGGAAATATATTCATAAATGAAATAATAAAAAAGACACAGGAACAAAATGCGCAAGCATTTCAGCACTTAGTGCACATCTCGCTTAAATCAGAACTTTCCTTTGCTTGCTTTCAAAGCTGCGAACTTGTCAATCACTTCATCGAAATCAATGCCTTTCGCCAACTCACTTTCAATTGATAAATTTTTTATTTTGCTCCTTCTCCTCCTTTAATAATAGCCTACTTCATTATCAAAAACGATATTGGTATAGGTTTAAAAATACTTATTACCATAATATTGCAGCTAAAATACCAGAGAATTGGACGAGATCTGCGATTATAAACCGCCACACGAAAACGATGAAAAAACATCGCATACTTGTAGCACGTGCTGACCAAAGTTACGAAACAACGCGACTTGAAGCGTTTTGTTATTGAGTAATAGTGACCGCGCATTAGAAGGTTCAAAAAAGTAAATTAGCACAGAGTTTCAGCCGTAGGTAAATTGATACTGGTAGACCTACAGTACATGTAAGCTGGGCTTACGAAAGTTCTTGGTTGTTATCTGCTATTGTTAATTTAAAAATAAATAAATTTCTGTTGAAACTCTCTACAAAAACTTTCCAGACAGTCATTTTGGTGTCACCCTCTCTGAGGGTGTCACCCGGTGCGGCCCGCACTACCCGCATCCCCTAGTGACTCCACTGACATCAGCATCTGTCCCAGTAGTGCAATTATTAGATCTAAACGACTTTTTAACGTTTTACCTAGTATGTCACTAGAAGTCTAGGTTGTAAACTCTAAAATTTAAATGCTTCCTCGACCTGCTGAATAACTCCCATGACCATGACGCTACCTGTTGAAATTGTATAGCTGGCGCCGCCACTCATGACATGTTTTTCATCGTCGAACTGTTAAGCCAATTATTTGCTTTAGGAGGACAATTTTTATGAACCCGTTCAGCTGAAAAAACGACACCCTCGAAGCAGTGGAAGATGGAAGACGATGACTGTATCCGGCTGGTTCTACGGATCGCAATACGACACTCATGGGACACGGTAGTCGATTGGTTACAGCGCTGACCTTATAACGCGGAAAGAACGGGTTCGATCCTCCTCTGCGACGATCACTGTGTAGGGACCTCGAAGAAGTTTCCCTCACTCACAATTGCTCAGCGCCATCGAATTGTATTTAGATTATTATTAGGTAGCGGCGTTTAATAAATGCATAATTATAATATTAACTAATAACTAATAACTAATTACTACTACTACTACTACTACTACTACTACTACTACTACTACTACTACTACTACTACTACTACTACTACTACTACTAATAATAATAATAATAATAATAATAATAATAATAATAATAATAATAATAATAATAAAGGTTACGCGAGTTCGTCAGAATACGTTTTTAGTATCATTGTTTTTCTATCGATACCAGGACATGGATAATCTTTATATTTTCTGAAGTTATGCTAGGGATTTTACAGGATTTTAAATTAAAATGTGTGAAATGTACAACTGGAAACCAGAATACAAGTTCATTATCTACAACGGTAAAACAGTTAAAACATCTTACGACGTCACAATGCGCGTCGCCTAGCAACGCAATAAAAACGTTGATTCATTGACATTTTAAACATAATTTGTTGACATTCGGTTTCAATCCTCCCACTCCAGATGTCTCCATTATCTTCCTCTTCATATGTCCATCTATAATAACAATGCAATCCGGCTAAACCGAAAGGCAGAAGGCATCTTTTAATCGCAAGTCATGAGCCAACGGTCACCGAAAGACGTTGGCATATGCCCAGTTTGTTTTAACGAAATTAAACTACACCGTACTAAAGGCACACTACACTCCCATGGACCCCGTCGGAACCCATGTCCCGGATCAGACCAGGCGCCTATTAGTGGTATGCAAACAGGGAGCCGCTCTTCACACACAGCGCATTCTGACGATAGTCCGTACGATAATGATAGCGACGAAAACCTAGTAAGCAGTGAGCCGTTACGAGACATTTTAACCCATCCAAAGGTTAGAAGACCATTGATGAAACACATTCCACTTGCAACAAGAACAGCATGTAGGAACTTACTTACCAAGATCCTAAGGGCCGTTATACAAGAACCAAATAACCCCTTAAAATGGCAAGATCTACTCCAATTTCCATCAATAATTCTATCAAAGCCCAAGAGGGGAGGCAAAAAGCGGAACCTGGGCAAGATAATTCTACAGCGCATCGAAGCCTGGCATAGTGGAATGGTCTTCTCTGCTGTAGCTAAAGAAATCACGCCATCTGACACACGAACCAGGAGGAACGACAAGATCTACGATGGGAGCAAATATCTTGCCCAGGCAGTGTCTAGCAGACTCGAAGACGGCGACATAAAAGGGTCCCTTCGTTTGCTATGCTCTGATGATGTTCCTGTAGAAGATTCACCTAGAGTGATGGAAGAACTGCAGAAGAAACACCCGAAGGCTTACAATGACCGGAGGACACTGCCATGCCCTCAGGAAGACAAGTTTGACCCGATACAGGTTTCTGGAAAGATGGTTTGCAATGCTATAGCTTCCTTTCCAGCGGCATCTAGCGGAGGACCAGATGGCTTCACACCACAACATCTAAAGGACCTTCTGTCCAATACAACAGACACGGATTTTGTGGAGAATACTTCTGACCTAATCAATCTGCTACTGAGAGGCGGGCTACCGAAACACATTGCAGAGATTTTATACGGTGGTAGACTCATAACACTTCGGAAAAAAGACGGCGGAATCAGACCAATCACAGTAGGATACACGTGGCGACGTCTTGCTGCCAAGTGTATCTGTCGTGCTGTCACTCCATACCTATCTCAAAGTCTGTCACCGCTCCAAATCGGCGTGGGAGTATCAGGAGGAGTTGAGGCTGCTGTCCACGCAACCAGACGATATTTGCAGTCTACGCCTGAAAACCACATTTTAGTAAAACTGGACTTCTCGAATGCTTTCAATGCACTGAGAAGAGACTCAATGTTAGAGGCGGTAGCAACAAAGGCTCCAGAAATATACAGATACGTATTTGACAACTATGCCTACGCACCCCAACTACAGACCAGACAGCACACTATTCTTTCAGAGGAAGGCACCCAACAAGGCGACCCCCTAGGACCATTGGAGTTCTGCCTTACGATACAACCACTTCTCGAGAGTCTAACAACCCCACTAAATGTTGGCTACATGGACGATCTCACTCTCGCTGGACCGATGGATAAAGTTGAATACGACATCAACTTGATAGAGAAACACGCGCCCATGTATGGTCTACAGCTGAATCGAGCAAAATGCGAAGCATCTTTTATAAGTCATGATGAAGCAAACAATTGTCAGGCCTTTGCCGAGTTTGAAAATGTGGCCGTTGAAGATTTGACATTGCTGGGTGCACCGCTACTTCCAGGCAGAGCTGTCGATACATCGATTCAGAAAAAGATTAAAGATCTGGAGAAAGTCATCACAAGACTTGAGACACTACATCCACACGACTCATTTACCCTGTTGAGGTGCAGCTTAAGCATACCGAAGCTGCTATACATATTAAGAACTTCAGCCTGCTTCTTAAACGAAGGACTTCTACACGACTTCGACGATGTCTTGAGAACAGGACTCTGTAGCCTTCTCAACATTCACATGAGCGACGATCAATGGATCCAGGCATCTTTGCCTGTGAGAAACGGTGGTCTTGGCATTCGTAGTGCCGATATGCTGGCAACTTCCGCCTTTTTGGCATCCGCCGCTGGCACGCGAAGCCTTCAAGACCAACTGCTGCACAATGTCGCTGTAACGTTCACAGATCCATTGGTAGAGGAGGCTTCTAGTTCGTGGTCTTTGAGATCGAACTCACCTTCTCCCATCGAACAGAAGGCTCATGCACAAAGAGAATGGGACAGTGCACTGATATCGGGTGCACTTGAAGGCCTTTCAGAAAGAGCTACAGATTCTGCTGCTAAAGCCAGACTGTTAGCTGCGCAATCACCACACTCAGGAGACTGGCTTCACGCACTTCCCATAACAACAGCAGGTTTACGGATGCCAGGGGAAGTACTAAGAATAGCATCCGGCATCCGGCTTGGCACTGCGTTGTGTGAAAAACACACATGTAGATGTGGTGCCATAGTAGAACCCAATGGTCATCACGGGTTCTCTTGCGTCAAAGGAGCGGGAAGACAACAACGACATAGCATGATTAATGACGTGATTTGGAGGGCTTTCACCAGAGCCAAAATACCGGCCATCAAAGAGCCCAATGGCCTCTCCAGATCTGACGGCAAAAGGCCTGATGGGGTCACCATAATACCTTGGTCTAGAGGGCGTTGCCTAGCGTGGGATGTCACGGTGCCAGATACATTTGCGGCATCATATGAACATGTAACGTCGCAAAACGCAGGAGCCGCAGCGGAAAGAGCAGCCCATAATAAGGAAAGCAAATATGCTGCCATCTCACAATCGCACCACTTCATCCCTGTGGCAGTCGAAACCTCAGGAAGCTGGCATGCTGAATCACTGGATTTCGTCCAAGAACTTGGAGCCAAGATAAAAGCAGCGACAGGTGACCAGCGTGAGACCAGCCATCTGCTCCAGCGCCTATCAGTCGCCCTACAAACTGGAAACTCCCTATCTATTCTAGGCACCTCCGATTTGAACAATAAGGAGACGGTGCAGCCAGGACTATATGGCGGCCTATAGCCTAGATACAGTGACTGGAAACAGTAAACAATTCGTCTGTATATGAGTGTATTGGTTGTATGAAGAAATAAATTCGTATAATAATAATAATAATAATAATAATAATAATAATAATAATAATAATAATAATAATAATAATAATAATAATAATAAGTGTTTGCTCATACGCTCGTTCTTTTTAAGTTCCTGAGGGATTATTTAAAAAAATAATATTAATAATAATCAGTAATCAGAACTTTCCTTTGCTTGCTTTGACGAAAAAGTTGCTAACTTTTAGTAAACTTAAATTTGTTAGTAAAGGATGAAGTTTAACTGGAGAAAAATAGTTTAGTTAAAACCAAAGTTTAACTAACAGTTTTAGTTACTAACTGAAAAGTTTAACTAACAAAATCAGCAACTACGCAACTATCTTCCGTAATGAACACTGTCAACAACTCAACGCAACGTTTACTTACTTATTAACGATTTTTTGTGAATAATAGGATTTGTGGAAATATTACGTCTACAACCAACTTTCTGAGCCACATCAAGGTCTGACGAATCACTTGATCATCTTCTTTTCTTACTATCCAGATACAAATTTGACAGTGGTCTTGCAGTTGCTGATCATTATTGTCATGAGTAAGTGATTTTATTACTCAAGTCAAGTGAATTGCATTGCATGATGCATCATCGTTTGCATTAGCAACCGTCTTAATTATTTTCTTGTAGAACTGTAGTAGGATATAACATAGCACACATTACATAGTTTGAAAATGAAATTGTCATTGACGCTCTGCATTATTACAGTTCACTTAGCCTCTGTTATTGTGAAAATGTTTGTCATAAAAAGTTGTTAACAAGTTTGAAAAAGTTTAACTAACTATCTTTAGTTTAGGTAACTTATTTTCAAAATCAGTTGCTAACTTTATTTAAACTGTTGAAATAGTTTACGTTTAATTAAGAAAATTAGTTTAGTGCCATCACTGATAATAATAATAATTATTGCAATAATTTCAATCTGGTGATTCTTGATCCAAATCCTAAATTGTAGAACAGATGGATACAATTTTCAAAGGTAGACATTTTGTTGCTAATTATTCTTAGATTGTTCTTTGCTAATTTAGGATTTTTGGTAAAATTTATTCAACGGGCAGTAGGCTATAACTATTGAACTGTGCAAAGTTTCAGGAAGGTTGTTTAATGTTTTTTTTTATTTGAGTGTTTGACAGCGCGGTCTTATGAGATATTAAGGGCGTTTTACTCATTGTCTTGATACACACATTTATGAAAAAAGCTTTTAACATTTAAGACTTTTCTTTGAATTGTAAGCAACAGATAAAGAACTGTTGTTTGTCTTACTTAAAAGTTGCTGCTAACTAACTTCGATTCATGAAACCTGTCTTGCGATCCAGGCCTGAGGCGATATAAGCTTTACGTAATTTCAATTTACGAGTGTCTAGTTTTCCGAACAGTCCTTGACTTCTTGCATTGGATTTGTAACAGAAAAGAGACCTTTAAAGAACCAACTGTTATATATTTATTCCCAAATACAACGCAAAAGAAAATAATCCGAAATTATATTGTCCAAGAAGCTTTAATAGTTGAAAAGAACAACGGTTTTAGAATCAAGTCAAATCAATTAATTCCGCAAAGCAAAAATTTGGCGGTACACGTTTCTTTCATTCGTTGTAGGCCTACAATTTCGTTGGATGTCTTGGAAATACAGACTCAGATTCGTGTAGGCGGTTAACTGCTTCCTTTCGTTCCACAAGGAGGCGGTGTGTTTTGTCTCCAGTCGCACAGTTGTAATTCGTAGTGAAAGACTAGATCTGTATTGAAAAGATGTAGTGTTGAAGCGATGAGAATATATATATATATATATATATATATATATATATATATATATATATATATATATATATATATATATATATATATATATATATATATATATATATATATATACACACACACACATTATACACATATATGTACATATAGGCCTACATGCTTATATATATCAATATATGTAATGCTTATCTATATATATAATATATGTATACAAGTATCAAAGGTTATATATATTATATAACCTTTGATACTTGTACGCTTGCGAGGTCTGAGTGTGGCGCAATATATGGCTTAATGATAAACGTGCAAGTAGGCTATATAATTTTGCAAAGTTTTAATGGCCAGTAAATTAGAAGAATAGCGAGAGAAGCGGAGAAAATAGAGCGGAGAAATGGCTACCACGGAGCAGGAGAGGGAAAACAAGAGGAACTGCTGATGAAATAGATAAAATGGAATCAACTTAGTATTTTTCCAGAAGGAACTTTTGAGAAACCAACGCGCAGATGAGCGGCGCCGGATAATAATAGTTAATTAAATAGTTAATTTTGTGATAATAATTAAATAGTTAATTTTGTGATAATAATTAAATAGTTAATTTTGTGATAATAATTAAATAGTTAATTTTGTGATAATAATTAAATAATTAATTTTGTGATAATAATTAGTTAATTTTTGTGATAACTTTCAGCCACGAGAAGTAATTGAAGTCTTTATGAGGTACGAGAAGGCGCTCCATCAATGTTCAGTTTCAAAGTATATTTACGCCATTTTACAAGAATCATATCATTATCATCATCGTCGTCGTCATCATCATCATCATCATCATTATCATCAGTTGCAATGGAGAGTAACTCTAACTCCACTGAAGCGTTTAAGTGCAATTATTATGGCCGTTATTATTATTATTACCTCAGGTATAAATAATCTCTCAGTAACAAATTGTATTAGGATAATTAATGTTAGGAGTATAAAAGTTCTCTGAGAAATCAGGCCTCGTCAAAGGTTTCACGACCTTCGTGAAATGTGCCCCTGAATGCAACGGCGCTTTGGCGCTGGACACAGATGAAAAAGCGTTGGAAAAGGAAATTAGTTTCACGTCGATCTTCGGATACAGCTGAAATGCGACCTGCCAACTCGGAGAGAAATTCTGCATCCTCATCATTTACAGGGCCAGAGGTTTCAAAGGCAAAGGGACAAACATTAGAGTAGTAAGCAGCAATGCATATATGAATCGCAGAAATCCAGCTGCAGAAATTGCTGTCTGTGATAATCAGGAAGCAGCACAATTGTGGACCACTGTAGCATCCCAGGTCATGTTGGATTACCAGCAGACTAAGGAAACTGTGTAGCATCTTCGGGCCGTTTGCCAATAGTCCGCAGAAGACCAAATGCTTGGACCAACTGCCACTAGCGGTGACCCGTCAAAAGCGCCGTGGACAAAGGCGCCCTGACAAATGCGCCACAGAAAAACCCGACAATAGCGCCAAAAACTCAACGACAAATGCGCCCCGACATTTGCGCAACATAATAAAATTATTTGCTGTATGAGTTCATTTGACGGGAAGCAGTTGAATAGAGTACACATCAGCGTTTGTTCTAAGACAGCTGAAAAGCATACGTAAGTGCGCCTGAAAGTTACTTGTCGGAATTAAAGCTATATAATAAATTCGTTTATCTGTTTAAAAAAAGAGAAATTTAGTGATATTTGTACAGCAGGAATTTAAGTATAATTGTTTCATGATTTATAGATACGTGTTACAATTTAATTAGAATTGTTTAAGGATCAACGATGATAATATAACTAAAATTGGAAGCGGGATCAGCGATGATAATATAACTAAAACTGGAAGCGGGATCAACGATGATAATATAACTAAAACTGGAAGCTGAATCAACGATTAAAATATAACTAAAACTAGTAGCGGGATCAGCGATGATTATATTACTAAAACTATAAGATAAAATTGTGCGTTCGTGGCGCATTTGTCGGGGCGCATTTGTCGGGTACAAATGACGGGGCGCATCTGTCGGGGCGCATTTGTCGGGGCGCATTTGTCGGGGCGCTTTTGTCCACGGCGCTTTTGACGGGGGGCTGCCACTCGCACCGCTTCGTTATCAATGCAGAGGCCACAAGAAGTGATTGGGAGAGCCGTTAGCCAATCTCCGGGGTGAGGAAAGCAGACAGCAGCCAGTCTAGCCCGATCAACAGGATTGCTCATGGAGGCCAAAATGGATAGCTTATCTTTCTCTGCCATGTGATTTTAGTCGAAAAATTCTCATCATGCAAATTATCAGTTGGCTATCGTAAGTTAATGACATAACAGATAAGAGCAGCAAAGCACTTAAAGAATCGTCGTTTTCAAGCATAATCGTGTGTATGGTAAACAAACAGATGCTACTGGTTCGACTTCATTTTTGAACCAGGAACGAGCTGGCGAGTATTCACCATACTGCTTTCTATGGGGCAGGGAGATGGTTGTTGTTAACGCTGGAGCGAAGATCAGAAGAAACGGGTTCGATACCCGCTAGCACATAAGGTCGGCTCAGCCTTTCATTCGCAAGAGGGTGACTGTAAAATTGAGCCGTAGAACAGATGGGCGCCTTGCATGGCTGCCGTATACAGTTAAATTTGACTTCTGTAAAACTTGTATCATCTGTTATTACTATATGATGTAAGGCGCTGCTGAGCACAGGTTGAGTGGCGCCATAGCAAGTACTGTGCCATGATGATGATGATGATGATGATGATGATGATGATGATGATGATGATGATGATGATGATGACGATGACGATGACGATGACGATGACGATGACGATGACGATGACGATGACGATGACGATGATGACGATGATGATGATGTTGATGATGATGATGATGATGATGATGATGATGATGATGATGATGATGATGATGATGATGATGAACTGAGCAGTGTCAGAAATGAGCAGCTCTGGCACTGCTCAGTGCCAGAACTTGACGAATTGATTTCTCAGAGATGAACTATTATAGGCCTACTCCTAATATAACAGTTTTCTATAATAATAATAATAATAATAATAATAATAATAATAATAATAATAATAATAATAATAATAATAATAATAATAATAATAATAATAATAATAATGTGAACTGAGTTTTGTGTACAGTCTTGCAGTGCGAGATATTGGCGTATATATTTAGTGCGCTTACTTTAGTTTCACGTGTATATGTATATATGATAGATGTATAACGTTTAGTCTTAGTGACACGCGCGGCCGGCCGATATCGGCAGCGGCGCGCTATATGTATATTATTAGAGTTCGCTTATGCGCACAGAAGACAGGTGTGTCAAGAGGCGCGAAGAATTATGCTGACTAGAGAAGTTTGAATTCGAGTGTGTTCGCTGTAGTAGTGTGGCTGACTAGTCGAGGTGTAATCGAATTGATCTGTTTGTTTCTTATTAAACTGAAAAGTTATTAAACTGTGTTGCTGATTAATTCAGGTTATACTTATACGTAGAATTAGTGTTCAAAAGGTGAACGTAAAATAGGCGTTAAGTACGAAGAGAACAAGGATTTAATCAGAAGGATTGTCAACGGAAGGATTGGGTTGACATTATTGGTGGCAGCGTCGGTGTGGATAAAAACTCACGGTGGAACAGCGTCGGTGTGGATAAGAACTCACGGTGGATAAGAACTCACGGTGGATAAGAACTCACGGTGGATAAATAACTCACGGTGGATAAATACTCACGGTGGAATAATTACTCACGGTGGAATAATTACTCACGGTGGATATAAACTCACGGTGGATTAAAATTCACGTTATCACCTCCTTCGGCGGATAGAAGAATCTACGACGGTGATAAAAGAATTTACAACGGTGTTAGAAGAATCTACGACGGTGATAAAAGAATTTACGCGTTGTTGCTGTGTGACGTGTCTACGATATCAACGACGGTGGAACACGAGAAAACGGTATATGTCGTGGTCTACGCGGGTGCGTGCATCAAGGGAAGAGGGCCGACGTGTCAACAAGCTTGTTTACAACGCACGGAAAATTCTGCAGCAAGCTGTCAACATTAATTCGGTGCATGCAACAAGGATATACGTGTTCAGTAGGACTTTCCAGGGAAAAGTACAGTGACGTCACAGAACGTTCTGGAATCCGGGAGAACTCTATATAAGATAGACCTGATGTACATTAAGGGCCTTTTGACGAAGATTTGTAAACGTTGAAACATTGATCGTATGACGTTCAATCGAGACCAGCCAACCTGTGTGCTGTCTACGATTGTGATATTTGATAGACGAGTTGACTTACTCTACACTTAATCGACTTTATTTTTAAATAAAGATCTTTTAATAGTTCCTTCGTTGGTTCGTCGTTGCGATCGAAGGAGTCGACCGCGACATTATTGGTGTCAGAAGCGGGATCATCGGTGTTGGATCCGGTGAAGAAGACGCGAGCCGGCGGAGGAAGGAGTCAACCCGGAGGATCAAGAGACGGTCTGTTCCAGACAGCGAGCGGATCGAGACGCCTTTCTACCGTGGGAGACGGGTGAATCGGCATACGACAGTCGGACGGACGAAGTGCGTCGTTCGGCTGAGACAGCAGAAGACAGCAGTCAACATACGGGTAAGATCCTAGGTGTTGTCGTGGCTGAGAAGGAGAAAAGAGAGTGGAGTTGCAGCCGAGTGGGAGGCAGCCATTATTTCTCTTTCAATATCTGCTGATTATTTCTTTGAAATTTGATCCATTGTTGTGATCGAGGCCAGACTTGCGTGAGCTTGTATAGTTTTTGCGTACTTGGCGAGTGTACTTCTTTGGATACTGCATAGTTGCACTTTGGGTTGTGGAATTTTCCTTTTGTGTGGCGGGTTTGCCGCGTGGTGTCTGTTTTTTTGTTGTTGATTGTTGTTGACTGACTGTTTGTAAAAATGGAAGCGTTGACAACAGAGATGCAAGCGAATATTCGCAAAATGTCGTCTGAGCGCCTTAGGGTGTATCTTATGAAGGCAGGAAGGGACGAAGATGATGTTATGTCATGGGATCGAAATCAATTAATGGAAGAATGGGCCATGGAGATTGGAAAAGAGGAGAGAGGAAGAAAAGAAAGAACAAAGGGAGAAGGAAGAAAGAGAAAGGGAGGAACGGAAGGAGAAGGAAGAAAGGGAGGAAAAGAGGAGAGAGGAAGAAAAGAAAGAACAAAGGGAGAAGGAAGAAAGAGAAAGGGAGGAACGGAAGGAGAAGGAAGAAAGAGAAAGGGAGGAACGGAAGGAGAAGGAAGAAAGAGAAAGGGAGGAACGGAAGGAGAAGGAAGAAAGGGAGGAAAAGAGGAGAGAGGAAGAAAAGAAGGAACGGAAAGAGAAAGAAGAAAGAGAAAAGAAGGAACGGAAAGAGAAAGAAGAAAGGGAGAGGAAGGAAAAGCAGGAAGAACGAAATGTTAGAGATTCTTTAGCAAGTCGTACTAAGCGTTATAGTGATGCCCTCAAGAATATTCTTTGGAAATTTCCTTCCGACCCTATAGAAATTCCAGGTTTCTTTGATCACTTGGATGGTTTGTTTAATGTGTATGAGGTGGATGAAGATGTTAGAGCAAAATTATTGCTAGCCATTTTAAGTGAAAGAGCTAAGGCATTAACCATGCGCCTTACTGAGGCACAGCTCCATGACTACAAATTCCTGAAGGAGTTTTTGCTAAGGGAGTTTAAGATAAGCCCTTCAAATCTTAGAGCCCGATTTTGGTCGTTGCACAAAGCATCGGACGAATCATTTACAATCTATTCATCCAAATTGCGTGTGGCTCTTATGTATTATTTGAAAAGTAGAAAGATAACTGATGAGTTTGATAAACTTGTAAGTTGATTGGTTGCGGATCGGCTTAAGGAGTCCTTGTCGAAGGCTTGTTTAGATTATATCTTGGCCCAAGAAAAAGAGGAGTGGTTGAGCTGTGAAGACATAGCTAATGCGGCTGACATTTATGTAGCGTCGCATGATGGTGGGAATGACTTAGTATGCCGTAGTCATCCGACACCGAAGTATAACAATTGGACGAAAGGTCAACCACATGTTCAAGTCAATAACCAGACAGCTCAACCCAAGTCTCCCAAACCGGAAATAAGGGGTGAAGCCAAGATAGGTGCGAGGGTGTCTCAGGAGGAGGCCAAGGTAAAGGGTCTCTGTTTCCTATGTCATCAGAAGGGTCATATGGCAAGGGAGTGCCAGACCAAACCAAGTTCTAAAAAGGTGAGTACTTGTATATTTGGGAACCCAACTGAAGAAGTGATCGACTCATGTGTTGAGAAGGTCAACGTGTTGCATGAGATACCTGAACAGGTAAAGCAAGGGAATTTATTGGATAATTCTAAACCAATAGGGTTGGAAACTGCTGTAAGGGTATACGAGAATAGTATTGATGGATTACAAGAGAGGTCGTATATCAATGTACAGATTGAAGATCTCCCTTCTCAGCCAGCATTATCTGATTCAGGAGCAGAAATTTGTTGTATTGATAAGAAATTAATTGAGTCATTAAACTTACCCGTGATTAAACGGATTAATATAATTGGTTTTCAGGGAGAAGGATGTAAGGCAGATGTAGTATACCTACAAATGAAATTAGCTAATTCAATGGAAGGAACGACGAACATTGCGCCATCTTTGTGCGTCATGTTCGCTGCAGTCCCTGAACTAAATGAACGGGTTATTTTGACACCCCATGTTGTGGACCTATTAAGGGATAGTTCGCAATATGTAGTGATGGTAGCTGGCGTAGATCGATGTGTACAAATAAATAAAGGGGCAGAAGAAGATAACTTAGGAGTTAATATCGAGAAAAGTAACAGCAACGAATCCTTGCCGTCAGAAGTGAATGAATATTCTCAGGAGCAACTAGTTGATGATTCAGATAATTTTCTTGATGTTGAGTCAACAGAGTTCAAGTCTGATGAGGGAGTAGCGAATAATGATACTTTATTGCGTGAGCAACAGAATTGTCACAGTCTTATACCTTGCTGGCAACAAGCGAGACAGAATAAAAATAATTTCTTCATAGATAATAACCTCCTGTACCACAAAGGGGAAATTATGGGACATAAGGTTAATCAATTATGTTTACCGGAAGATAGAATCGAGGTTGTCTTGCGAGTAGCACACGATGCCCCATGTGCTGGGCACATGGCTTTTAAGGCAACGAGAGCCAGGATCAAATTAAACTTTTGGTTTCCAAGAATGGATGAGAGGATTCGCGAATATTGTGCGTCTTGTCAAATTTGTCAACTAAGAACTCCAGTTAAAGTGGCAGATCGAGTCCCGATCACTCCTATTCCGAGGGCGGATGAACTCTGTTTTAACCATCTAAATATGGATTGTATTGGCCCTATGGTAGTGACTGGAGAATCCAACAAATCGAAACCCCAGTACAATTATGCTTTGGTTCTGGTGGACAAATTTTCTCGTTGGCCGATGGCGTATCCTCTTAGATCGCTGAATGCAAAGGGAGTTTGTGAAGCTCTGTTGCAAGTTTTTACAACTTTTTCTATTCCAAGGATCATCAGTTCTGATTGTGGTACCAACTTTACCAGTCGTTTGACGAAAGAATTCTTGCGGCGAATGGGTTGTAGTCCCAGATTTAATACCCCTGGACATCCTGAGGCAGCTGGATTGGTTGAAAGATGCAACCAAAGCTTGAAAACCATGATCTTTAAGCTTGCTCAATCTGATCCTCGTGGATGGCACCAATTGTTACCGTTTGTTCTGTGGAGCCTTAGAGAAAAACCTTCAGGCACGACTCATATTTCGCCATTCACTATGGTTTATGGAACTCTTCCTCGGGGTCCACTTAGTGTGTTGAAGGAATCGTGGGCTGGCGAACGAAAAGTACCTCTTAACTTAGGTAAATCACCCGAAGAGTATCTCCAATCACTGAAGGAAAACCTCGAATTCGCGAAAGTTTATGCAGATTACTATAGTGATATAGAAACCAAGCGGTATGCAGATTATTATAACTTGCGTAGTACTGACAGAAAATACGAAGTTGGAGATAAAGTAGCAGTATTAGCACCAGATTTTGGTAGTTCTAAATTTTATAGTCGATGGCAAGGACCTGCTACCGTAGTCAAGGTTAAATCCCCATATTCTTATATAGTAGAAATAGAGGGAAAACAAAGACATTTACACGCAAATAAGATCAAGCGATACCATGAACGACTCGAACAAGCGATGATCAATAGCTGTTCAGTAATTGTTGATCAAGATGAAGAATTTGGTATAGTAGAGGTTGTAGATCAGGAAGAACGTGAACAAATAAGTCCGAGTAAGCGAATTGATCCTCTGATTATAGCGCATCTTTCGCAAGAGGAACAGAAGCAACTTTTTGAAGTTTTGGATCGGCACACGGCAGTATTTGTGGATAAACCTGGGTATTGTCCAGTATTAGAACATGAAATTAAGATAACTCATGATTTCACTCCTAAGCGTTTAAGGGCATATAAAGTACCTGAGCTACTTAAACCTGAAGTACAACGCCAGATAGAAGAAATGTTGGCATTAGACATCATTCGACCATCGAAAAGTGAAATGGCCAGTCCGGTAGTTTGCGTTTAAAAGGGACCCAAAGGTCAAAATGGCGTTCGATTGGCAATTGATTATCGCCATGTTAACAAATATTCTCTAGGTGATTGTTACCCGACCCCAGACATTGCTGACGTCTTACAAAAGGTGGGACGGGCAAAGTTTATTAGTGTTTTCGACGCGAAATCGGGGTATTGGCAAATTCCAGTTCGGAAAGAACATCGATGGCTTACGGCATTCGTATGTGATGCAGGACTTTTTGAGTTCACAAGAATGCCGTTTGGACTCAAGTCCGCTAGCAATACCTTTATTCGTGCTATGACCCAAGTTTTACATCCAGTGCGAAGTTTTACCGAACCATTCGTCGATGATATGGCAGTGGTTTCAATGAATTGGAATGACCATTTAGAACATCTAGAGAAATTCTTGCAAACTATTGAGGAAGCAGGACTCACTTTGAATTTAAGAAAATGTAATTTTGCACAAAACAAAATAAAGTTTGTTGGCCATATAGTAGGGTCAGGTTGTATTGAACCTGATCCAGGTAAGATCGCTACGATCAATGATATCCATCCTCCAACAACAAAGAAAGAAGTTAGAAAGGTTATGGGTTTTTTCAGTTACTTTCGAAATTTTATACCTGCTTTAGCTGAAAAAGCACGGATAATAACTGATTTGACACGAGATAACATACCTACGAAGGTGCCTTGGGAGCAAAAGCATCAAGAAGCACTAGATAAGTTAAAGGATGATCTCAGTAAAGCTACACAGTTGCATACCATTGATTTCACTAAGGAATTTGGTTTAAGTGTTGACGCAAGTGCCACCGCGGTCGGGTGTTGCTTGTTTCAGTGGACCGAAGAAGGTCAAGAAAAACCAATTGCTTTTGCTAGCCTTAAACTTACAGATACACAGATGCATTGGTCTACAATTGAGAGAGAGGCTTTCGCAGTAATTTGGGCACTTAAACGATTCAAGTCATGGATATTCTTATCCAAGATAATCATTTATTCAGATCATAATCCTTTGTCTTATCTCACAGATGCAAGCCCTAAGAGTGCGAAACTGACTCGTTGGGCGTTAGCATTGCAAGAGTTTAACGTGGACTTTCGATATCGTCCTGGACGTCAGAACACGGTGGCTGATTTCCTCTCTCGGTTGTGACTCGGATGGTGAAGGGGGGAAATGGCCCGACACACAAGGATCGAGCCCGCAAATTGTGTGGATAAGTTGACTAACTGATGTGTTTTGTTTTGGTTGTATATGCTGTATCGAGATGGAGTCTGGAGGCCCGGCTTGATCGTGATGACCCGTTCGGGATGGTGCTGAAGACGTGTCATCATCTGAGGGCGGAGGGAATGTCGTGGTCTACGCGGGTGCGTGCATCAAGGGAAGAGGGCCGACGTGTCAACAAGCTTGTTTACAACGCACGGAAAATTCTGCAGCAAGCTGTCAACATTAATTCGGTGCATGCAACAAGGATATACGTGTTCAGTAGGACTTTCCAGGGAAAAGTACAGTGACGTCACAGAACGTTCTGGAATCCGGGAGAACTCTATATAAGATAGACCTGATGTACATTAAGGGCCTTTTGACGAAGATTTGTAAACGTTGAAACATTGATCGTATGACGTTCAATCGAGACCAGCCAACCTGTGTGCTGTCTACGATTGTGATATTTGATAGACGAGTTGACTTACTCTACACTTAATCGACTTTATTTTTAAATAAAGATCTTTTAATAGTTCCTTCGTTGGTTCGTCGTTGCGATCGAAGGAGTCGACCGCGACAGTATAAAAATTTCGTTGTTTTCCACGAACAAATATAAAAGAAATCCCGTTTGTTTATCGATTCACACAACAAGAAAAACCGTGACTTCTTTGAAAAGAGAAATCACCAAAGTAAACAAGTAAGATGGAGAAACTAAGTGCTGAAAGACAAGCAGATATTAAGAAGATGTCTACGGAAAGGCTAAAACAGCGTTTGTTGAAAGCCGGTTTTAAAGAAGAACAATTAGAAGGTATGTCACGTGGTGACATGATACAGGAACTCGCCGAAGTGTGGGTGAAAGAAGAAGTCGAAGAAGAAGGTGCCGTTGGCGGTGCCGTAGAAAAGGCTATTGAAAAACCTCCTGCGCCTATGTCTATGGAGATGTTGATGCAGTGGATGATGATGACTAGGCAGGAAGAGAAGGATAGAGAGGAGAAACGTAGACAAGAAGAGAAAGAAAGAGAGGATAGACGAAGACAGGAAGAGAAAGAGCTGAGACAAGAAGCAGAACGTGTAAGACAAGACGAATTGCGCTTGCAGAGAGAGAAAGAAGAGAAAGCAGAACGTTTGCAGAGAGAGAAAGAAGAGAAAGAATTGCGCTTGCAGCGAGAGAAAGAAGAGAAAGCGGAACTTGCAAGGCAAGAGGAATTGCGTCTGCAAAGAGAGAGAGAAGATAAAGCAGAACAAGTGCGTAAGGCAGAACTTGAATTGCAAAAGAATCAGTTTGAGATTCAGTTAGAACAGTTGAAAAGAGATAGGGAAGATGCTGAAAGAAGAAGATTGGAGCAGATGATTGAATTTGAAAAAGCTAGAAGAAGTGATGAAGAGGTACGTCAGCAACAGATTGAAGCAAAGAGAATGCGTGAAGAAGAAAAAGAAAAAGCGCGAACGTTAGAGTTAGAACGCGCAGAACAGATCAGACAAGAAGAACTCAAATTTCAGAAAGAAAGTTTGGAAAAGGCAGAGACAGAAAGACAAGAACGTCTGAAACTGGAGAAATCAAAATTGACATTGAAAGAAACGCAAATGAGAGAAGAACGGGAAGCTGAAAGAAGGAAACAGCAAGAAAGTGAAACTTTGGTGTCAAAAATTAAGAAAATAGGTGATGCAATGAAGCATGTATTGCCTCAAATGCCAACTGATATGATGGAGGTGCCATTATATTTTGAAACAGTCGAGAACGCGTTTCGTAGCTTTGCTGTGGAGAAGCCGTTTTGGGTTAAATTATTACTACCATTGATGACGCCGAAAGCTCGAACTGTTCTGAATAGATTGTCATTCGATGATCTAGACAATTACGATAAAGTCAAGCAGCACTTATTAAAAGAATTTAAATTGACTTCGAGAGAATACAGAGCCAGATTTGTGGATGCTAAGAAGACAACAGAAGAGACTTATACGATGTTTACGGCAAGACTGAAGAACTTGCTAAACTATTACGTGAGAAGTCGAAACGTGAACAAAGAGTACGATACGCTCTTTGATTTGCTGGTAGCGGATAAGCTAAAAGAATGTTTACCGCCAGGTCCACTACAGTTTGTATTGTCGAAGGAAGGAACTGACTGTCTCCAAGCTAGTGCAGTGGCAGACCTAGCAGACATTCATGTAAACAATCGAATTGGGTTTGCATTTCCAAATATAAACAGTTATCTTTCTCAACGTTCCGTAAACCAAAGCCAGAGTGGAAAGTGGAAAAGTAATCCAGGAACAGGGAATCAGTTCAAAGGTAAAGAAGTCAAGGCTAATGTCCCTGTACCCAATGAGACCAGAGAAGTGGCGTTTGGTCGTCAGGGATTTAACAAATCGTCAGCGCCGTTTGCCAAGAGGGAAGGCAACACATCGTTTACGCAGTATAAGAGATATGAAGGCAATGAACAACGAGGTATGGTGGTGAAGCGTTGTCACAACTGTGGTTCAGACAAACATTTGGTTAAATTTTGTCCAGTTCCAGTGGCAGCAGCTAGTTCTAGCAGAAATCAAGAACACACAAGGGTGAATTTGATTCAAGTGGTTAGTGATACAGATAATCAAACCGCGAGTCAAGAAAACCAAGAGACTGAAGTAAAGTCAGTAATGAAATGTGGTATTCAAAAAGAAATTCTATTGGATGCTGAAATTCAGAGAGAAGTCATAGGAAAAGATGACAGTCGAATATTGAAGAAATCGTTCTTGCAATATGTCGAGGTTGAAATTCGTGCAGTAGACGGTAAAGAGCCAGTGAAAGTCAAAGCACTGAGCGACTCGGGAGCAGAGATTCCGGTGATTAGTGAAGAATTACTGGAAGGCATGAAGGTGGAACAAATTGGAAAAGTGAATTTGCAATGTGTGGCAGGAGATGCCATTCCTGCGAAGTTAGTGAAAGTCGATGTTAGACTGTGTGGTAGTGACGTGGAAGAAGAGGGATTTCCGCGTAAAATCCAGTGTTCACTTACACCTTATGTCACCTTGATGTGTGCTAGTATTGCAAAGATGGGCAGTACAGAAAGATTCTTGTTGCATCCAGAGATAATTGCCGAATTAAAAGCCGTACCACAGATGAAGATCAAAACGATACAAGGAGATGTGAGTGTACAAGCAAATGTAATGACGAGAGCGCAGAGTCGGAAACAGGAAATGGTAGATGTTGATGAGAAGAGTGAAACTGAAAGTTCAAGTGATGAGGAAAACGACAGTAATGAGCAACGAAGCTTATCGCGAGATGGTAT
Source organism: Allolobophora icterica (assembly GCA_963556255.1). Taxonomy (NCBI): domain Eukaryota; kingdom Metazoa; phylum Annelida; class Clitellata; order Crassiclitellata; family Lumbricidae; genus Allolobophora; species Allolobophora icterica. Next base: position 56,454,970 of record OY744608.1, read on the forward strand.
AACATCAGAGATGAACGAGCAAGAGATGGCTGCATGCGAGAATGGCACATTAAATGAAACTGAAGAAGACAATGAATGTGATGTGGGGATAGGAGACTTGTATAGAGATGAAGAGATGGACGAAGAACAAAAGGTGCAGATTGCCGATTCGAGGAAGTTCGAAGAGCAACAGAGAAAGGATGAATCGTTGAAGCCGTGGTGGAAGTTAGCACAAGAGAAAGAATCTGAATTCTGTGTGATCAACGGTTTATTGCATAAGAAATATCAGATATTAGACCAGACGATATATCAACTAGTGTTACCAAAAGAGAGACGAATAAAAGTGATGGAGTTGGCACATGAGTCGGTATTTGGAGGACATCTAGGAGAAGAGAAAACAAGAGAACGAATAAAATTATCTTTTGTATGGCCAAAGATGAGAAGAGATATTGTGAAATTTTGTAAGTCTTGCGAGAAGTGTCAACTAAAGGCAAGGAGTCTGGTGATGGATAGAGTGCCTATCACTCCGGTCTCAAGAGAAGAGGTCGCCTTCAAGAGAATGACGATGGACCTCGTTGGCCCGATCGATCCAGTATCTGCTGCAGGTCACAAGTATTGTTTATGCATTGTGGACTCGTGCACCAGATGGCCTACAATCTTTTTATTGAAATCGCTGACAGCGAAGGCTGTGTGTGAAGCGTTGATGGAACTATTCATGAACGTTGGTGTGCCGTCCGTGATTACAAGTGACCAAGGAACGAACTTCACAGCCAGTTTGACAAGAGAATTTCTCAATTTAATGGGCTGTAGTCCAAGATTCGACACACCAGGACACCCAGAGGCTGCTGGATTAGTAGAAAGATGGAATCAGACATTTAAAAAGATGATCCATCATGTGATAATAGACAACCCGAGGAAATGGCACAAGATAATTCCTTTCACAGTGTGGGCATTACGAGAAGTGCCGAATGCAACTACTGGAGTATCACCATATATGCTTGTCTATGGGAAAATTCCGAGAGGACCATTGGCAATATTAAAAGAGAGTTGGACTAGAGAAATAAACTTACCACCTCATGTTGGAGTTAAACCAGAAAAGTATTTGAAAGAGCTCAAAGAAAATATGGAGAAAGCATTATTGTTTGCAGAATCTTACTCTCGAGAAAAGCAATTACAATACACGAATCAGTATAACAAGAGAGCAAAGCACAAAGAATTTGAAGCTGGTGAGAAAGTCATTGTTTTGTATCCAGCGTCAACGAACAAACTTATTTCTCGATGGCATGGTCCATGTACGATCATACATCGAAGATCAAAGTACTCTTATTTAGTCGATATGGGTGAAAATGGTCGAAAAATAATTCACGCCAACAAGATCAGAAAATATGTAACTCGAGCATTAAGTTGTGGTCTAATCGTTGAAGAAGATGAAGATTTTGGTTCAGTGGTTGAATTACCAATGAGGAATGAGGTTCAAGATGACAAGAATTCACTTAACCTCGATCCTGAACAAATTAGCCATTTGACAGTAACTCAGCAAGAACAGTTGTTGAACGTTTTGAACAAATACTGTGACAGATTTTCAGAAAAACCCGGATTATGTACATTGGTTGAACATGAAATTGAACTAAAACCAGGATTTCGTGAAAAGGAATTTGCAGCATATCGAATTCCTTTGATTTATCGAGCAGAAGTGGAACGTCAGATCAAAGAAATGTTAAAAACAAACATCATTAAACCATCATCGAGCAGAATGGCAAGCCCTTTGGTTATTGTTAAAAAGAAAGACGGATCTTTGAGACTTGCCTGTGACTACAGATACATTAATTCATTCACAGTGGATTGTAAATATCCGATGCCGATTGTCAGAGACGTTTTGAACAAAGTTGGAAAGTCTAATGTGATTTCCATCTTGGACTGTCGAAGTGCTTATTGGACTTGTCCTGTAAAACAATCTGATCAATGGAAGACAGCTTTTGTAACACATAATGGACTGTATGAATTTACTCGTGTTCCTTTTGGAATGATAAATTCTGGACGAACTTTTGTTAAGGCGATAAATTTAGTTTTACAGCCTATAAGTGACTTTGCAGAACCGTATGTTGATGACATTGCTGTGCATTCTGACAGTTGGAAAGTTCACTTGCAGCATCTAGATGCATTTTTGATGCAAATGAGATTGCATAACGTTACTTTGAATTTGAAAAAATGCATATTTGGTAAGAGTGAGGTAAGGTTTATCGGTCATGTGGTTGGGTCTGGTAAGATAAAGATGAATCCAGACAGAATTGAAAGTTTGACTAATTTGAAGATCCCAGAAACTAAGAAGCAAGTTAAGCAACTGCTTGGATTTTTTAATTATTACAGACAGTTTATTAAGGACTTTGCACAGATTGCGAAACCGCTATCTGATTTAACTAGTAAACGTGTTTCTGATAAGATTGATTGGACTGTTGAACATCAGCAAGCGTTTGATTTACTTAAAGAGGCTGTGCGATCCAAAGTAGTGTTATATGTTTTTGAAGTGGGAAAACCATTCAATTTGTACTGCGATAGTAGTGACTTTGCAGTCGGTGCTGTTTTAACACAGATGGACGACAAGGGAATAGAACGCCCTGTGTCATTTATCAGTCAGAAATTAACTGATACCCAGAAGAGATGGGCTACTGTGGAAAAGGAAGCCTATGCTATTGTTTGGGCTTTAAACAAGTTAAAAGAAATTATAATTGGATCGAAAATTTTCATTTTTACTGATCACAATCCTCTTACATACTTGACTGAGTCAATGTCTAAGTCTGCTAAACTTGTGCGTTGGGCGTTAGCCTTACAAACTTTTGATGTTGAGGTGAAGTACAAGAAGGGCAGATTGAATGTTATTGCTGATTGTTTGTCTAGGTTATAAGTAATCGTAAGACTGTTCATTAATTAGTTAGATATATATATGTTTCATGTATTATGGTAATTTCGCAAATTTTGAAATTTAATTTGCTCAATTCCAGAAAAAGGAAGGAGGTAATGTGAACTGAGTTTTGTGTACAGTCTTGCAGTGCGAGATATTGGCGTATATATTTAGTGCGCTTACTTTAGTTTCACGTGTATATGTAGGCCCCTATATATGATAGATGTATAACGTTTAGTCTTAGTGACACGCGCGGCCGGCCGATATCGGCAGCGGCGCGCTATATGTATATTATTAGAGTTCGCTTATGCGCACAGAAGACAGGTGTGTCAAGAGGCGCGAAGAATTATGCTGACTAGAGAAGTTTGAATTCGAGTGTGTTCGCTGTAGTAGTGTGGCTGACTAGTCGAGGTGTAATCGAATTGATCTGTTTGTTTCTTATTAAACTGAAAAGTTATTAAACTGTGTTGCTGATTAATTCAGGTTATACTTATACGTAGAATTAGTGTTCAAAAGGTGAACGTAAAATAGGCGTTAAGTACGAAGAGAACAAGGATTTAATCAGAAGGATTGTCAACGGAAGGATTGGGTTGACAAATAATAATAATAATAATGATAATAATGATGATGGTAATGATGATGATAATGATGATGATGATGATAATAATAATAATAATAATAATCGCTGTACACTGAACATACACATAGTAGAAACGGCAGCCACGCAGGGCGCCTTACATAATAATAATACTAATAATAATAATAATAATAATAATAATAATAATAATAATAATAATAATAATAATAATAATAATAATAATAATAATAACAATAATAATAATGATAATAATAACAACCATAATAATTACACTTCAACGCTTCAGTGGAGTTAGAGTTACTCTCCATTGCAACTGCTCAGTGCCAGAATTATACGACTGGTAGCCATTTAGCCATTCCAAATCCTGATTCTAGTCTGCATAACGAAAGTAATAATAACTGTTTGAACAATATTAGTAATGCAAGTAATAACGATAGAAGTACCTGTGGATTCTGGAGGGTTGCAAGGGTGAGTGCCGACGTCGACTCCGTCGTTACAGGTAAAGTAGTATTCGCACTCCTGTCCGACCGTCATATCAGGGTAATTTTTGTTAGGAAGAGTCGCACAGTCGCGGTTCTTGCCACACGGGGGTGGCACCTCCTCTATCCTTTACGAACACATCAGTCAATTGTGATTTGAACTCATCATGAAAAGCAATGTAACGTTACCTAATGTAACATATCGTAATGTTGTGTGATGTAATTTTATGTCTTGTACTGCATCTTAATTTAATGTTGTCATTTAAGCTGATCACGCTTGCCTAAAGAATTGACCTCAAAACATTGGCATTAAAGTCTCGTTGTAATTTATGCATTATTCTATTCATTATCTCATTAAATAATTAAACCTTCGTTTTTATTAAGTTGCTGGTATAATGGATTGCCTCGTATAACAACAATCGTCGTCCTGTTGTTGTGTAGTTAGGCTTTTCAGGCATTTTTACAATTGTTTCATCGTTGTTTATCTTTGTCTAGAGTTCAACCGAATTTACCTACGGACGGCATTCCCCGTAATTTTCGTCGTAAGCGTATTCCCCCAGAGGACAATCGATGATTATTCCAACTCCATCGGTACACAGGGTGTAAGACGAGCATCCAGTACAGCATGGGCCATCGGGCAGTCCGCTGCAGTCCGCCTGTGCGTCGATCACAGCCACTGACAGCAGAGGAAACAGAGGCATTACTAACTGAAGATGTAGGCCTTTAGAACACCAGAAAGCTAAGCCAGATGCAGACTATATGTACCCAAAGCATCTTGACGAATGTGTGTAAAGCTTATATTAATTTGAAGGTCTTTATATCTACTACATACAGGGCTGTAGTCGAGGGTATACGCGGCTATACAGAGTATTCTCACCTCTAGAGAAATTTGAGAGCGTATACTCAGGGCTCTAGACGAGGGTATACACGCGGGTATACAGCGTATACTTACCTCTGAAGAGACCGGATAGCCAGTGAGCAATGAAATTTAGAGAAAAAGAGAGGTTTTGAAAGGGCGAATGACTAAAAAAAGGTCATTAACTTTAAAAGATCAGACATTTTTCTTAGACGAATTCCTAAAAAAAGGTCTTCAGATTATTTTTTGGGTGACACCAGCCCTAGTGACGCCGCTGCTCACCGGGTAGCGTATACTCACCTCTAATTTTACCACTACAGCTCTGACTACATAGCGATACTGGAGACATTGGAGTCTACCAATGGGGAGTGGGAAGACGACCTCCCACGGTTATCGTAATGGGGTTGTTGATGTTATTTGTCAGTACACAGTTTTAATGAACATTTATAGTATAATAACCAGGGGCGCGTTTACACGTAGGCGCACTAGGCGCGCGCCTAGGGCCCCAAATCTCGGAGGGCCCACAAGCGTATGAAAATATTTTTCAATTACACAATATAACATTAAACCAAATAACTTCACATTGAAATAGCTTCTGTAAGTAATCATAATTACAGGATCAATTACACTCAGAAAAACGGTTTCAAGTTCAACTTCGTGGGTGTTCGTACGTGATTGACTAAACACAACCAGAGTTTCAGACTCGGTCTACACGATCAGAAGGGCCCCAAAAAATGTTTGCGCCTAGGGCCCCATTTTCTATAAACGCGCCTCTGATAATAACTTCTTTTTTCAGCGTTTAGCTTGTAGAAACGTTTTTATAGACCATGCATGATGCTCGTGTAAATAATAAATTAATTCACAGTTCTAAGTGACTTCTGAGTCTCTTATATATAAGTCGGTCAGAGCGGGAGGGTTTGTCCCCCCATTCCAGCTGGGGGTGGGTGGAGGCGGATAAGACGCCACTGGCTGCTGACTAGTAAATATTATTCAATAATTAGTAACTTCTGTGGCACCAGTTAGCCTACAGCGTTAAAGTAAAGCCTCATTCTGGTCAATACCACAAAGTCAGTCCACCGAAGCACAGAGGATGCTCCTCATGCATAAGGCAAATGAAAATGCAGTTGTTAGGATGCGACCAACATGACTCAAGAAACTGAACAATGCGAGCAGATGCGGGAACAGAGTTTCAGAGCTTTGGATTCATGGGAGAAACCTAACAATTCTCGTATGCCAACTGCCAAGAAGAGTTTTGAGTTTTGGAACTTACAAAAACGGACAATGACATAAACGAGCTAAATGATGATAAATTTGTAGAATGAATAGGGCCTACCAATTAATGGTAAGAAATTAAAACAATGATCTTTTGGCTAAAGTGTAAACGTGAAAGCAACGCGACATGCAGGGACTATATTAAGGAATAATTATGTTTAGCATCCAATGCACTGGTTTTATAAAATAGGGCATAAGGTACTATTAGCATTTCACTATTTAACAGGTATAACAAAATTGTCCTGGTATTTCTGAGCCTGTGCATAAGATAGAGATCATAAGTTCCTGCGCATTAGCAAAGACATATTCTGTTGATACAAATATTCTTCCTAGTATCATACCACGCTTCTGGAGACTTTCTGTGCTTTTCTATCGTCTGTCTCTCAATCTACATACGTTGAATCTCGATCTGTTATAGAGGCGTGCAGTAAGTGAGAGTTTTTTAGTGCACGCCACTTCACTTCTTTGTAATCGCATTGCCCTAATTTACACTAAATTATCATTAGAAAGTTACAGAATGTTACTTAAATAAAAATTTTACCACCTGCGAGACAAAGAACGAAGACAACTTGGAAGATCATTTCGCCAAAGAACCTTCTTACACTGTCAACTGAAAAGGAATAGTCTGGATGGATTGCCTTATATATATAAGGCTTCGCGAGAGACAGACCAGCTGTGGTAAAAAAAAAAACCCATAATATGATGATAGATAATAGGCTACTTTCTTATAGGCGAGGGTTTGCGTTTAAGATAAGGGGAGTTGTAAATAAACTTTTCCAACCAGACATATTCTAAAGCTGCAGTAATTTTACGACGTAGGGATATTTATCAGCAACTTATTTTTAATAATTTCGACCAATGTAATGTAAAGTAACAAAACATTTATATGACGCCTTTCATAAAACAAACAACCGCAGGTTTTACTTTGGAGAGAAAATATTACTATATCACGAACTATAAAATTTCAGTTGTGCTTTCAAGTTTATTATTAGGCCTACAGACATAGTATCCATGTAGAAGAAACTATGTAGCGGTCCTCAATCATTTCTGTCAAGAGGCGTTGGTCCAGGCGAGAGTGAACTGTTTGCAAGTGTTGTTGAAGGGTAATGAAGCATCCGTTGCCAGGAGGACAATTTGACCCAGAAGGAGGTTTCATCAAGTAGGTGGCTCAAACTTTGAAACTTCTTGACCTCAACAACTGAATCATTTGAATGGAAGACAAACAAGACAGCAACACAACAACCGGACTAGACACTTAGTCATACGCATGTCTCCACGCGACTCATCTGGTTATGCTTAGCTATAAGTGCGGCGTGTTTGTCACTTCCACCCCGTTGTCTATGCGAAAATAGATTTAGATTAGATAGGCCTACTGATCCATTTTCACCCGATTTAAGCGATCGGCGATTTATCAATTAACCGTCATTTAACGATAAGATCATCTTTTTGTATCTTAGACTCAAGCGCACAACTCCACAAATTTGATTGGCTAATATCTGTGGATTTAAAATGGATTGACTGTTAATCTCTCCGATTGCTCACACGGCGAAGCATTTGCTCGCGGTCTATACACAGCAACCGTCGCAGGGAGGCTTCAGCCCGCACTCTCTGCCTTACAAGCCGAGCAACTAGTCGGCTACCGTGTCCATAACACATTAACAACCCGCAAGCTGTTCGATAGAAGACAGAAACTCCTTAAACTTTATTTGCCATTGTCTAAATACTATTAGCGTATAATATGAATTAAATAAAATTGAATTAGATGAACTGTATGGCCTTGACAGTCACGAGATGTCGTTAAACACCACCGACTGTATGTAAATAAAGCAATTTATATGTACAGCATATAAAGATTGGTTTAATCCATAAATAGATGGGATAAAAATAGGCCGCTCATAGTTAGACGCAGGTTTATATATATATATATATATATATATATATATATATATATATATATATATATATATATATATATATATATATATATATATATAGAGAGAGAGAGAGAGAGACCTACAGGTCTCTCAAAAGCAGCAGATTTAGGCTTAACTTCTCTAATCAAGTTACTATTCTATGCAAATAAGCTCATTTTGACATGCGGTATATTCTTAAAATAAGATCTTATATACAATACAATACAACTAAAAATTTATAGCGCGCTTCAACAAGACAAGTCTAGCACAGAAGCGCGTTGCGCTACATTTCTAGTCATAGTTCAATGTGAATAGGTGAGTTTTTAATTTAGATTTAAATTGTGCAACAGATGCGCATTGACGGAATGTAGTTGGAAGACTGTTCATTCTATAGGTCCTGAGACCGAGAAGGCACGACTGCCAAACTTCCGGTTTGTGCGAACTACAGTAAAATCACCTCGCGTGGCCGATCTGAGTCCTCTGGAATTGGAAGCAGAACATGGCGTGACCATGGATGTCATGTACAAGGGAGAGGTTCCAGAGTTGATATGGTACATGAGGAGGCAGACATTGAAGGCGATACGGGCACGGATTGGAAGCCAGTGTAGTCGTTGCATGTATGGCGTGATGTGATCTCTAGGACCGAGACCTTTTACTAGACGAGCAGCCGTGTGAAGAACAGATGACAGAGGTTGTAATGTTGATGAAGGAAGACCGGATAGGACAGAGTTGCAGTAGTCGAGGCGAGAGATGACGAGGGCTTGAACAAGAATTCGGAGAGAGGTTTCATTAGGCAGCGCTTCACTTGTCGAATTCGGCGAAGGTGGAAGTGGCATGCTCTGGCAATGGAAGAAATGTGATGAGTCATGTTAAGATTGTAATCTAACATTACGCCAAGGTCGCGGACCACGTCGGAGGGTGGAATGGAACAGTTTGAGTCGAGCTTAAGGGTTTTCATTTGTTTATCGTCATCCGAACTGTTTCGACGGTCGAACCAGATGAGTTCTGTGGCATTTAACTTCAGACGCATCGATGCACACCAGGATTGGATATCACGGACGCATGCTGCAATTTTAGTTTTGATGTTACCAATGTTCTTTCCAAGCGCAAAGTATTTAAGATTCGCATGGTGATAAGAGTTTTAAAACGAATGTTTTTCACCGGATTTAGGTCTGGTTACAGTCATCTGTTTTCAACCGCCCTACAAGCCAAATCAACTCTTCCGTAACGTTCCGTTCCTTGTATCACGTCTCATTTCAGAGTAGGCACAGCACAAATTAACTGTAATGCCCCGACAAGCATTCAGCAATACCTCCATTGCGATTATAGTCGACACTGTAGTTCGCATTCCAATCTCCTCCCGTTCCGCCTTTTGCGCACATGGGGCAGATTACACCATGGGAACACAGAGGTTTCAATTACACCACTGCTTTCGGTGGAATTGTTAAGAAAAATTGCATAGAATTTGTAAGATAAAGCAGTTGTAGTTTAATAAAAGTGAGATTTTTTCTTCATACTGTATGTGATTTTCGTGCTTTTCAAACATAATATTTATAAAAAAACTGGGGCAGTAAAATTTATTTTAAATAAATGTTAACGTTTTACGTTGAACTCGAGCTCACATAGGAACACATGGGAGAAATTGCTCACGAAGAAAATATTGCTCACAGCACCTCAATATTTAGACGAAACATTGCCAGAGACTGATGACTCTGAAATAGGCCTACATAATTCCTTAAGATTGTATGGAACATAGCAGGACAGGATGTTATGCATTTGCGAGGACCATTTCCAGATCGTTGGAAGGTACGAAACCCCACACAACACAATGATCAGGTATTGAAATACGAAAACTGTTCGCGTCGTCTTATATTGACGTTAGACCTCATCGTCATTCCGTAACCGACTTTCATCAGTAATATTTTGTGGTGTGTATGTGCGCGCGTGGTGTTCATGCATTTTGAGTAGCACCCCGTCCTTAGCGCAGGATAAAAGCGCGGTCAAAAGTGCGCACCGTCAATTGAATGCAAGACACATGCGCGCCGACAATAGCGCGCATACATCGAGATGGTTCCACGACAAGTGGATCACGGCAAAAGGTTCATTATATTTCACGGTCATCCAGCTTCTAGTTTGAGCTATATTTTCATCAATCATTCAGCTTCTAGTTTGAACTTTACTAGGATATGTTTTCATCGCTCAAGCAGTGTAAATAATACGAAATAATGTCCGCTAAAATCAGGGTTTACAAAATATAGCTCAAACAACTAGAAATTGGATGAGTGATAAAAATAGAGCTCAAACAAGAAGTTAGATGGCCGATGAAACTATAGCTCAAACTAGAAGCTGGATGAGCGATGAAAATAGAGCTCAAACTAGAAGTTGGATGGACGATAAAACGATAGCTCAAACAAGAAATTGGATGAGTGATGAAAATAGAGCTCAGACAAGAAGCTGGATGGGGGATGAAAATAGAGCTGAAACTAGAAGTAGGAACATCGTGAACCATTTTGTTCGTGTACCAAATCTAGCAGGCCTCGGTTAAGTTTGACCACAGTATTAATAACTAATCATTTACACTGTGGTGTTACGTACTCTGATTCTATGCGTCAGGCTGTCTAAATCCTGCTCGATAGCGTTCGATCATAATCTCATCGTGATCCTGTTCCTTGCAAAAGACGGTCACCTTGTCACCTTGTGCTGTCAGCTCGTGGAGCTCTAGCGATCGTCCTGCTGAACACACTCCATTGTTTCCTATTCGATGACAAGTCTCTTAATTCCGCCAAATTCATGCCAGTTACATCTTGTATCTCATCCATCCATCTCCTCCTTGGGCGACCCCGTCTTCTCCTCCCCTCACCGCACGCCAGCATCATTTCCTTCTCCAGACCATCAGATCGCATAACATGTCCAAAGAACCTTAGCTTCATTCTTGTCGCAGTTTGTTTTAACGACTCTTCATTCTCAACTCGAATCTCCTCTCGTATTGATTCGTTCGTTCTTTTCCCACGGTACCGTAACCTAATATAATTTGTGCAATACTTATTATATTAAGTTGTGCAATTATTATTATATTAAGTTGCCGTCTTCTAGTGAGCACACACATTATTAGTGTATGTCAATTAATAATTATCACACTAATTTAATCAATCGAGGTGGGAAATGATTTGAAGTTTATCATTCAAGTGGACAATAATAATGTAGTGTATGCGGCGCGCATTTGACGGGCATTTTTGCATCGCACAATTGACGGCGCGCATTTGACGGTGCGCTTTTGACGGCGCGCTTTTGTCCTGCGCGCTAAGAACGGGACATCGTTTTGAGTTAAAGAACCTAAAAGTTCAATCTATGTTATTCTCAGAATTTCAGATTCCAAGCGCCTTCGCTTGGTCAATAAATGTAAGCAGAGATATGACAAAAATTTTGAATCCCACAATAATAATTTCAGTCAAAGTAATGCATTATTTTCACAGCGCCTTTCTTCACCTCCAAAAGGCTGCAAACACATGGTATTAATTTGGCTACTCTATTGGAAGTAAAAAATTCAGTTGTGCTATCAAGTGTGCTACGCCAGCTTTGCATATACACTGGATTTCTATAGCGCCCCTCCAACATTTCCACACAGAGGCGTGGGCCCTGGGGGAGTACAGTTTTCAAGTGTTGCTATTGAAAGGTAATAGAGTATCCGTTGCCAGGAGTATAAGTAGATCCCGAGGGAAACTATACCAGGCAGGTGGCTCGGACACTCAAGCTTCAGAAAGCGATCCTCTAAAGTGTGTGTTAAATGTGCATGCAGTTCCATTACTAAATATTAAGTTTCTGTAGGCTACCTTGTCCTTGGACGGGAGACAAACAAATAAAACGGCAACAACCAGAATAGTTATCGATATTCATCCTGCACGGCGCCACACGACTCATTTGGAGTCGAAATTGATGCTTAGCTGAAAGGATGGCGTGTTTGCCACTGTCACGCGTTGCCCTAGCGAAAATAGATTTAGATTAGACACTGTTCCAAACTGCTGAATATCTGCTTTTTGCCATGAACAATTGTAATTGTAATTGTAATTAGTAACTTCTATTGCGCCTGTGTCTAATTCACAAAGCATTAACCGACGGCACGCCAAAACTAAAAGCCTTAATCAGGTCAATATCCAGAAGGTCAGTCCACAGAAAGGCTTTTTCACCCGGTTTCCAAGAGCTACCTTTAACAGCAAGCTCATCATATGTGACTTCTTTCGGACCGCTATGATGGCCTTGTGTAGTGCTCTTTGAGAGGATCGTGAGAGACGCTATTTAAATTTCTAACACAGTCGCATTCGTGGAAACTCCGCCACTGTTCGTACTCTGACAGTGCCAGTCCCAAGCCTGGATAAAGGAGGAGGGCGACGCTAATCATCTTTGTTATGACACAGCGTCGTTAAACTGAAACTACTACTACATTCATGGACACACCACCGGCTCACTGGAGTTGCTCTCTTGGTGGTTGGTCCGAGGCTTTGTAATTCGGTGCGTTCCGTCAGTTCAATTATGTGCTTCAAAAGTGGCCTAGTCATCTGCTACGGCTTGCTTATGCTCCATCGCTTAGTTCTGGCTTTTCTGACATATCGGATTTCGACATTTCTTTCCTGTTGTTTTGTGACTTTGACTGCGAAGCGACCATCAATTGATGCTTTATGCATTGTGATAAGGACGCTATGGATGTCTTTATAATTAGGTTAGATTCTTTATTATAAGACTTGAACCTAGAAGTTGTGCGTTAATAATTATTGTACTTATTTATTTTATTTATTTATTTCTGATATTTCTATAGCGCCTCCTCAAGTCTACTACTACTCAGAGGCGCTCCCGACTACAACATTGATACTGTGTCGGAGTTTTCACACCGAAGCGCCACGAGCAATCGCGAGTGAAGGACTTGCCCAAGGTCCGTACGCAGCGGCTAGAGTGGGATTCGAACCTGAAACCCTCCGGTCACAAGGCGCCGAACTTACCACTGAGCCACCACGCCCCATGACTTATGTAAAGTCGTTGTCTATAAAAGTTTTTCCCATCTATAATCAGATACACAATAATTATAATGAATTAAAACCTAAGTAGGCCTACTCGTTTACAAGCAAACTATTTATTCTGAGCGCTTAAAGGCTTCGGTTTATTCCAGTTATTTGTTAGGTTCTTGGCTTCTCCTAGTGAAAGCTAACCCATTTAACGTGAGCCAGAGAACTGCTACAGGCTGAGTGTTTTCTCGCTGCTTCTGTTATTTGTAATCGTGTAGCAGGTTTCAGTTTTATCAGATATCATTTTTACAAGGTATAAGTTTTCCCAGATATTATTAAAATAGGAATCATAAATGATAGCATTTAGGGGAATTATACAGATTCTCAATCTGTAGCTTTTGCCTGTTTCCAGGACATACAGTGGCTTACCATGGGTCGCGGTAGGTCATTTGACCTGCCTATTTTACTCTTGACCTGCCTTATGACCTGCCTATTTTACTCTTGACCTGGCTTATGACCTGCCTATTTTACTCATGAAGCGGTGATGTTATAGAGAGGTCTGGTTGACTATTTCTGTAATGCCATGCGTCTTATAGCATACATATTTTACTCTTGGCCTGTCTTAAGCTCTGCTTACTACCTACTACTGTGTAAAATTCTTTGGAATTTTTAATATTTTTTTCACATTTAAAACATCAGCCAGTGGCCTCACTAGGGTTGGTGTCACCCGATAGGTCAGTCATGATGTCACACTATGGACTCCTCCTCCCTTATAACCTTACCAGACCATACAGCATCCTTAGTAATTTTTTGTACTAATGTTACTCGCAAAGCACAATTCCTGTATATCACTGAATGTAGCCTAATGGTAATATTAGTGACACAAACAACTAGCAGAATTAAAATTAGAAATGCATATCTTAAAAATTTTAATCATTTACCATCAGATCAGCAGTTACATCATTCAAAATCAAATGAGCAAATATTAATTAGTGTTTGAACCATGGAGGGTAATGAAGGTGCCTGCTGCCTGCAGCTTTCACACTGCTCGTCTCTTATTTAGCTTCCCAGATCTGTGTGTCCGTCGTACGATAAATGCTGTGGAATGTATGAAATGTCACAGATGCTGCCTAAGGCCTGCATCGGACGAAGCCTGATGAGAAGCCGTTCGCATACCTCCCTACTGATGCTGCCTACTGATGCTCCCTACTGATGCTGCACACGAGCGCTGCTAACCATGCCTGAGAAGCTGAATTATAAAAGCGAATATAGTCGCAAGGACAAACCTTCGACCACGTGGGACTTTTTCACCGAACCTGTATTTTCACATGGCCAGCTTTATGTTGCCTTGTCGCGTTCACGAAACAGAGACAACATCAAAGTACTCATCAAGAAAACCGACCGTCAAGGTCATTTGGTAAATAATGCTCGATTTTCACTACTAATGTCACTTATAATCAAGCATTCCAAAAAACAAATTCTTTTCTCTTCCTATGAATCCATTCTTTTTCTTTTTTCAACCCGTCATATCACGGGAAAATACTCTAGTTATAAAATAATGTTCATAGAATACAAATTTTACATAATGAGAAAAATAATTGGAAATTTGGCTGAGTATTTCTTAAGACATTGTAATATAGTAATAATATCAATTAAAATCAGGCTAGCAATTAAAAATATAAATTTATGGAAATATATTCATAAATGAAATAATAAAAAAGACACAGGAACAAAATGCGCAAGCATTTCAGCACTTAGTGCACATCTCGCTTAAATCAGAACTTTCCTTTGCTTGCTTTCAAAGCTGCGAACTTGTCAATCACTTCATCGAAATCAATGCCTTTCGCCAACTCACTTTCAATTGATAACTTTTTTATTTTGCTCCTTCTCCTCCTTTAATAATAGCCTACTTCATTATCAAAAACGATATTGGTATAGGTTTAAAAATACTTATTACCATAATATTGCAGCTAAAATACCAGAGAATTGGACGAGATCTGCGATTATAAACCGCCACACGAAAACGATGAAAAAACATCGCATACTTGTAGCACGTGCTGACCAAAGTTACGAAACAACGCGACTTGAAGCGTTTTGTTATTGAGTAATAGTGACCGCGCATTAGAAGGTTCAAAAAAGTAAATTAGCACAGAGTTTCAGCCGTAGGTAAATTGATACTGGTAGACCTACAGTACATGTAAGCTGGGCTTACGAAAGTTCTTGGCTGTTATCTGCTATTGTTAATTTAAAAATAAATAAATTTCTGTTGAAACTCTCTACAAAAACTTTCCAGACAGTCATTTTGGTGTCACCCTCTCTGAGGGTGTCACCCGGTGCGGCCCGCACTACCCGCATCCCCTAGTGACTCCACTGACATCAGCATCTGTCCCAGTAGTGCAATTATTAGATCTAAACGACTTTTTAACGTTTTACCTAGTATTTCACTAGAAGTCTAGGTTGTAAACTCTAAAATTTAAATGCTTCCTCGACCTGCTGAATAACTCCCATGACCATGACGCTACCTGTTGAAATTGTATAGCTGGCGCCGCCACTCATGACATGTTTTTCATCGTCGAACTGTTAAGCCAATTATTTGCTTTAGGAGGACAATTTTTATGAACCCGTTCAGCTGAAAAAACGACGCCCTCGAAGCAGTGGAAGATGGAAGACGATGACTGTATCCGGCTGGTTCTACGGATCGCAATACGACACTCATGGGACACGGTAGTCGATTGGTTACAGCGCTGACCTTATAACGCGGAAAGAACGGGTTCGATCCTCCTCTGCGACGATCACTGTGTAGGGACCTCGAAGAAGTTTCCCTCACTCACAATTGCTCAGCGCCATCGAATTGTATTTAGATTATTATTAGGTAGCGGCGTTTAATAAATGCATAATTATAATATTAACTAATAACTAATAACTAATTACTACTACTACTACTACTACTACTACTACTACTACTACTACTACTACTACTACTACTACTAATAATAATAATAATAATAATAATAATAATAATAATAATAATAATAATAATAATAATAATAATAATAATAATAATAATAATAATAATAATAATAAGTGTTTGCTCATACGCTCGTTCTTTTTAAGTTCCTGAGGGATTATTTAAAAAAATAATATTAATAATAATCAGTAATCAGAACTTTCCTTTGCTTGCTTTGACGAAAAAGTTGCTAACTTTTAGTAAACTTAAATTTGTTAGTAAAGGATGAAGTTTAACTGGAGAAAAATAGTTTAGTTAAAACCAAAGTTTAACTAACAGTTTTAGTTACTAACTGAAAAGTTTAACTAACAAAATCAGCAACTACGCAACTATCTTCCGTAATGAACACTGTCAACAACTCAACGCAACGTTTACTTACTTATTAACGATTTTTTGTGAATAATAGGATTTGTGGAAATATTACGTCTACAACCAACTTTCTGAGCCACATCAAGGTCTGACGAATCACTTGATCATCTTCTTTTCTTACTATCCAGATACAAATTTGACAGTGGTCTTGCAGTTGCAGTTGCTGATCATTATTGTCATGAGTAAGTGATTTTATTACTCAAGTCAAGTGAATTGCATTGCATGATGCATCATCGTTTGCATTAGCAACCGTCTTAATTATTTTCTTGTAGAACTGTAGTAGGATATAACATAGCACACATTACATAGTTTGAAAATGAAATTGTCATTGACGCTCTGCATTATTACAGTTCACTTAGCCTCTGTTATTGTGAAAATGTTTGTCATAAAAAGTTGTTAACAAGTTTGAAAAAGTTTAACTAACTATCTTTAGTTTAGGTAACTTATTTTCAAAATCAGTTGCTAACTTTATTTAAACTGTTGAAATAGTTTACGTTTAATTAAGAAAATTAGTTTAGTGCCATCACTGATAATAATAATAATTATTGCAATAATTTCAATCTGGTGATTCTTGATCCAAATCCTAAATTGTAGAACAGATGGATACAATTTTCAAAGGTAGACATTTTGTTGCTAATTATTCTTAGATTGTTCTTTGCTAATTTAGGATTTTTGGTAAAATTTATTCAACGGGCAGTAGGCTATAACTATTGAACTGTGCAAAGTTTCAGGAAGGTTGTTTAATGTTTTTTTTTATTTGAGTGTTTGACAGCGCGGTCTTATGAGATATTAAGGGCGTTTTACTCATTGTCTTGATACACACATTTATGAAAAAAGCTTTTAACATTTAAGACTTTTCTTTGAATTGTAAGCAACAGATAAAGAACTGTTGTTTGTCTTACTTAAAAGTTGCTGCTAACTAACTTCGAAACCTGTCTTGCGATCCAGGCCTGAGGCGATATAAGCTTTACGTAATTTCAATTTACGAGTGTCTAGTTTTCCGAACAGTCCTTGACTTCTTGCATTGGATTTGTAACAGAAAAGAGACCTTTAAAGAACCAACTGTTATATATTTATTCCCAAATACAACGCAAAAGAAAATAATCCGAAATTATATTGTCCAAGAAGCTTTAATAGTTGAAAAGAACAACGGTTTTAGAATCAAGTCAAATCAATTAATTCCGCAAAGCAAAAATTTGGCGGTACACGTTTCTTTCATTCGTTGTAGGCCTACAATTTCGTTGGATGTCTTGGAAATACAGACTCAGATTCGTGTAGGCGGTTAACTGCTTCCTTTCGTTCCACAAGGAGGCGGTGTGTTTTGTCTCCAGTCGCACAGTTGTAATTCGTAGTGAAAGACTAGATCTGTATTGAAAAGATGTAGTGTTGAAGCGATGAGAATATATATATATATATATATATATATATATATATATATATATATATATATATATATATATATATATATATATATATATATATATATATATATATATATATATATATATATATATACACACACACACATTATACACATATATGTACATATAGGCCTACATGCTTATATATATCAATATATGTAATGCTTATCTATATATATAATATATGTATACAAGTATCAAAGGTTATATATATTATATAACCTTTGATACTTGTACGCTTGCGAGGTCTGAGTGTGGCGTAATATATTCCTTAATGATAAACGTGCAAGTAGGCTATATAATTTTGCAAAGTTTTAATGGCCAGTAAATTAGAAGAATAGCGAGAGAAGCGGAGAAAATAGAGCGGAGAAATGGCTACCACGGAGCAGGAGAGGGAAAACAAGAGGAACTGCTGATGAAATAGATAAAATGGAATCAACTTAGTATTTTTCCAGAAGGAACTTTTGAGAAACCAACGCGCAGATGAGCGGCGCCGGATAATAATAGTTAATTAAATAGTTAATTTTGTGATAATAATTAAATAGTTAATTTTGTGATAATAATTAAATAGTTAATTTTGTGATAATAATTAAATAGTTAATTTTGTGATAATAATTAAATAATTAATTTTGTGATAATAATTAGTTAATTTTTGTGATAACTTTCAGCCACGAGAAGTAATTGAAGTCTTTATGAGGTACGAGAAGGCGCTCCATCAATGTTCAGTTTCAAAGTATATTTACGCCATTTTACAAGAATCATATCATTATCATCATCGTCGTCGTCATCATCATCATCATCATCATTATCATCAGTTGCAATGGAGAGTAACTCTAACTCCACTGAAGCGTTTAAGTGCAATTATTATGGCTGTTATTATTATTATTACCTCAGGTATAAATAATCTCTCAGTAACAAATTGTATTAGGATAATTAATGTTAGGAGTATAAAAGTTCTCTGAGAAATCAGGCCTCGTCAAAGGTTTCACGACCTTCGTGAAATGTGCCCCTGAATGCAACGGCGCTTTGGCGCTGGACACAGATGAAAAAGCGTTGGAAAAGGAAATTAGTTTCACGTCGATCTTCGGATACAGCTGAAATGCGACCTGCCAACTCGGAGAGAAATTCTGCATCCTCATCATTTACAGGGCCAGAGGTTTCAAAGGCAAAGGGACAAACATTAGAGTAGTAAGCAGCAATGCATAATTATATGAATCGCAGAAATCCAGCTGCAGAAATTGCTGTCTGTGATAATCAGGAAGCAGCACAATTGTGGACCACTGTAGCATCCCAGGTCATGTTGGATTACCAGCAGACTAAGGAAACTGTGTAGCATCTTCGGGCCGTTTGCCAATAGTCCGCAGAAGACCAAATGCTTGGACCAACTGCCACTAGCGGTGACCCGTCAAAAGCGCCGTAGACAAAGGCGCCCTGACAAATGCGCCACAGAAAAACCCGACAATAGCGCCAAAAACTCAACGACAAATGCGCCCCGACATTTGCGCAACATAATAAAATTATTTGCTGTATGAGTTCATTTGACGGGAAGCAGTTGAATAGAGTACACATCAGCGTTTGTTCTAAGACAGCTGAAAAGCATACGTAAGTGCGCCTGAAAGTTACTTGTCGGAATTAAAGCTATATAATAAATTCGTTTATCTGTTTAAAAAAAGAGAAATTTAGTGATATTTGTACAGCAGGAATTTAAGTATAATTGTTTCATGATTTATAGATACGTGTTACAATTTAATTAGAATTGTTTAAGGATCAACGATGATAATATAACTAAAATTGGAAGCGGGATCAGCGATGATAATATAACTAAAACTGGAAGCGGGATCAACGATGATAATATAACTAAAACTGGAAGCTGAATCAACGATTAAAATATAACTAAAACTAGTAGCGGGATCAGCGATGATTATATTACTAAAACTATAAGATAAAATTGTGCGTTCGTGGCGCATTTGTCGGGGCGCATTTGTCGGGTACAAATGACGGGGCGCATCTGTCGGGGCGCATTTGTCGGGGCGCATTTGTCGGGGCGCTTTTGTCCACGGCGCTTTTGACGGGGGGCTGCCACTCGCACCGCTTCGTTATCAATGCAGAGGCCACAAGAAGTGATTGGGAGAGCCGTTAGCCAATCTCCGGGGTGAGGAAAGCAGACAGCAGCCAGTCTAGCCCGATCAACAGGATTGCTCATGGAGGCCAAAATGGATAGCTTATCTTTCTCTGCCATGTGATTTTAGTCGAAAAATTCTCATCATGCAAATTATCAGTTGGCTATCGTAAGTTAATGACATAACAGATAAGAGCAGCAAAGCACTTAAAGAATCGTCGTTTTCAAGCATAATCGTGTGTATGGTAAACAAACAGATGCTACTGGTTCGACTTCATTTTTGAACCAGGAACGAGCTGGCGAGTATTCACCATACTGCTTTCTATGGGGCAGGGAGATGGTTGTTGTTAACGCTGGAGCGAAGATCAGAAGAAACGGGTTCGATACCCGCTAGCACATAAGGTCGGCTCAGCCTTTCATTCGCAAGAGGGTGACTGTAAAATTGAGCCGTAGAACAGATGGGCGCCTTGCATGGCTGCCGTATACAGTTAAATTTGACTTCTGTAAAACTTGTATCATCTGTTATTACTATATGATGTAAGGCGCTGCTGAGCACAGGTTGAGTGGCGCCATAGCAAGTACTGTGCCATGATGATGATGATGATGATGATGATGATGATGATGATGATGATGATGATGACGATGACGATGACGATGACGATGACGATGACGATGACGATGACGATGACGATGACGATGACGATGACGATGATGACGATGATGATGATGTTGATGATGATGATGATGATGATGATGATGATGATGATGATGATGATGATGATGATGATGATGATGATGAACTGAGCAGTGTCAGAAATGAGCAGCTCTGGCACTGCTCAGTGCCAGAACTTGACGAATTGATTTCTCAGAGATGAACTATTATAGGCCTACTCCTAATATAACAGTTTTCTATAATAATAATAATAATAATAATAATAATAATAATAATAATAATAATAATAATAATAATAATAATAATAATAATAATAATAATAATAATAATAATAATAATAATAATAATAATAATGATAATAATGATGATGGTAATGATGATGATGATGATGATGATGATGATAATAATAATAATAATAATAATAATCGCTGTACACTGAACATACACATAGTAGAAACGGCAGCCACGCAGGGCGCCTTACATAATAATAATACTAATAATAATAATAATAATAATAATAATAATAATAATAATAATAATAATAATAATAACAATAATAATAATGATAATAATAACAACCATAATAATTACACTTCAACGCTTCAGTGGAGTTAGAGTTACTCTCCATTGCAACTGCTCAGTGCCAGAATTATACGACTGGTAGCCATTTAGCCATTCCAAATCCTGATTCTAGTCTGCATAACGAAAGTAATAATAACTGTTTGAACAATATTAGTAATGCAAGTAATAACGATAGAAGTACCTGTGGATTCTGGAGGGTTGCAAGGGTGAGTGCCGACGTCGACTCCGTCGTTACAGGTAAAGTAGTATTCGCACTCCTGTCCGACCGTCATATCAGGGTAATTTTTGTTAGGAAGAGTCGCACAGTCGCGGTTCTTGCCACACGGGGGTGGCACCTCCTCTATCCTTTACGAACACATCAGTCAATTGTGATTTGAACTCATCATGAAAAGCAATGTAACGTTACCTAATGTAACATATCGTAATGTTGTGTGATGTAATTTTATGTCTTGTACTGCATCTTAATTTAATGTTGTCATTTAAGCTGATCACGCTTGCCTAAAGAATTGACCTCAAAACATTGGCATTAAAGTCTCGTTGTAATTTATGCATTATTCTATTCATTATCTCATTAAATAATTAAACCTTCGTTTTTATTAAGTTGCTGGTATAATGGATTGCCTCGTATAACAACAATCGTCGTCCTGTTGTTGTGTAGTTAGGCTTTTCAGGCATTTTTACAATTGTTTCATCGTTGTTTATCTTTGTCTAGAGTTCAACCGAATTTACCTACGGACGGCATTCCCCGTAATTTTCGTCGTAAGCGTATTCCCCCAGAGGACAATCGATGATTATTCCAACTCCATCGGTACACAGGGTGTAAGACGAGCATCCAGTACAGCATGGGCCATCGGGCAGTCCGCTGCAGTCCGCCTGTGCGTCGATCACAGCCACTGACAGCAGAGGAAACAGAGGCATTACTAACTGAAGATGTAGGCCTTTAGAACACCAGAAAGCTAAGCCAGATGCAGACTATATGTACCCAAAGCATCTTGACGAATGTGTGTAAAGCTTATATTAATTTGAAGGTCTTTATATCTACTACATACAGGGCTGTAGTCGAGGGTATACGCGGCTATACAGAGTATTCTCACCTCTAGAGAAATTTGAGAGCGTATACTCAGGGCTCTAGACGAGGGTATACACGCGGGTATACAGCGTATACTTACCTCTGAAGAGACCGGATAGCCAGTGAGCAATGAAATTTAGAGAAAAAGAGAGGTTTTGAAAGGGCGAATGACTAAAAAAAGGTCATTAACTTTAAAAGATCAGACATTTTTCTTAGACGAATTCCTAAAAAAAGGTCTTCAGATTATTTTTTGGGTGACACCAGCCCTAGTGACGCCGCTGCTCACCGGGTAGCGTATACTCACCTCTAATTTTACCACTACAGCTCTGACTACATAGCGATACTGGAGACATTGGAGTCTACCAATGGGGAGTGGGAAGACGACCTCCCACGGTTATCGTAATGGGGTTGTTGATGTTATTTGTCAGTACACAGTTTTAATGAACATTTATAGTATAATAACCAGGGGCGCGTTTACACGTAGGCGCACTAGGCGCGCGCCTAGGGCCCCAAATCTCGGAGGGCCCACAAGCGTATGAAAATATTTTTCAATTACACAATATAACATTAAACCAAATAACTTCACATTGAAATAGCTTCTGTAAGTAATCATAATTACAGGATCAATTACACTCAGAAAAACGGTTTCAAGTTCAACTTCGTGGGTGTTCGTACGTGATTGACTAAACACAACCAGAGTTTCAGACTCGGTCTACACGATCAGAAGGGCCCCAAAAAATGTTTGCGCCTAGGGCCCCATTTTCTATAAACGCGCCTCTGATAATAACTTCTTTTTTCAGCGTTTAGCTTGTAGAAACGTTTTTATAGACCATGCATGATGCTCGTGTAAATAATAAATTAATTCACAGTTCTAAGTGACTTCTGAGTCTCTTATATATAAGTCGGTCAGAGCGGGAGGGTTTGTCCCCCCATTCCAGCTGGGGGTGGGTGGAGGCGGATAAGACGCCACTGGCTGCTGACTAGTAAATATTATTCAATAATTAGTAACTTCTGTGGCACCAGTTAGCCTACAGCGTTAAAGTAAAGCCTCATTCTGGTCAATACCACAAAGTCAGTCCACCGAAGCACAGAGGATGCTCCTCATGCATAAGGCAAATGAAAATGCAGTTGTTAGGATGCGACCAACATGACTCAAGAAACTGAACAATGCGAGCAGATGCGGGAACAGAGTTTCAGAGCTTTGGATTCATGGGAGAAACCTAACAATTCTCGTATGCCAACTGCCAAGAAGAGTTTTGAGTTTTGGAACTTACAAAAACGGACAATGACATAAACGAGCTAAATGATGATAAATTTGTAGAATGAATAGGGCCTACCAATTAATGGTAAGAAATTAAAACAATGATCTTTTGGCTAAAGTGTAAACGTGAAAGCAACGCGACATGCAGGGACTATATTAAGGAATAATTATGTTTAGCATCCAATGCACTGGTTTTATAAAATAGGGCATAAGGTACTATTAGCATTTCACTATTTAACAGGTATAACAAAATTGTCCTGGTATTTCTGAGCCTGTGCATAAGATAGAGATCATAAGTTCCTGCGCATTAGCAAAGACATATTCTGTTGATACAAATATTCTTCCTAGTATCATACCACGCTTCTGGAGACTTTCTGTGCTTTTCTATCGTCTGTCTCTCAATCTACATACGTTGAATCTCGATCTGTTATAGAGGCGTGCAGTAAGTGAGAGTTTTTTAGTGCACGCCACTTCACTTCTTTGTAATCGCATTGCCCTAATTTACACTAAATTATCATTAGAAAGTTACAGAATGTTACTTAAATAAAAATTTTACCACCTGCGAGACAAAGAACGAAGACAACTTGGAAGATCATTTCGCCAAAGAACCTTCTTACACTGTCAACTGAAAAGGAATAGTCTGGATGGATTGCCTTATATATATAAGGCTTCGCGAGAGACAGACCAGCTGTGGTAAAAAAAAAACCCATAATATGATGATAGATAATAGGCTACTTTCTTATAGGCGAGGGTTTGCGTTTAAGATAAGGGGAGTTGTAAATAAACTTTTCCAACCAGACATATTCTAAAGCTGCAGTAATTTTACGACGTAGGGATATTTATCAGCAACTTATTTTTAATAATTTCGACCAATGTAATGTAAAGTAACAAAACATTTATATGACGCCTTTCATAAAACAAACAACCGCAGGTTTTACTTTGGAGAGAAAATATTACTATATCACGAACTATAAAATTTCAGTTGTGCTTTCAAGTTTATTATTAGGCCTACAGACATAGTATCCATGTAGAAGAAACTATGTAGCGGTCCTCAATCATTTCTGTCAAGAGGCGTTGGTCCAGGCGAGAGTGAACTGTTTGCAAGTGTTGTTGAAGGGTAATGAAGCATCCGTTGCCAGGAGGACAATTTGACCCAGAAGGAGGTTTCATCAAGTAGGTGGCTCAAACTTTGAAACTTCTTGACCTCAACAACTGAATCATTTGAATGGAAGACAAACAAGACAGCAACACAACAACCGGACTAGACACTTAGTCATACGCATGTCTCCACGCGACTCATCTGGTTATGCTTAGCTATAAGTGCGGCGTGTTTGTCACTTCCACCCCGTTGTCTATGCGAAAATAGATTTAGATTAGATAGGCCTACTGATCCATTTTCACCCGATTTAAGCGATCGGCGATTTATCAATTAACCGTCATTTAACGATAAGATCATCTTTTTGTATCTTAGACTCAAGCGCACAACTCCACAAATTTGATTGGCTAATATCTGTGGATTTAAAATGGATTGACTGTTAATCTCTCCGATTGCTCACACGGCGAAGCATTTGCTCGCGGTCTATACACAGCAACCGTCGCAGGGAGGCTTCAGCCCGCACTCTCTGCCTTACAAGCCGAGCAACTAGTCGGCTACCGTGTCCATAACACATTAACAACCCGCAAGCTGTTCGATAGAAGACAGAAACTCCTTAAACTTTATTTGCCATTGTCTAAATACTATTAGCGTATAATATGAATTAAATAAAATTGAATTAGATGAACTGTATGGCCTTGACAGTCACGAGATGTCGTTAAACACCACCGACTGTATGTAAATAAAGCAATTTATATGTACAGCATATAAAGATTGGTTTAATCCATAAATAGATGGGATAAAAATAGGCCGCTCATAGTTAGACGCAGGTTTATATATATATATATATATATATATATATATATATATATATATATATATATATATATATATATATATATATATATATATATATATATATATATATATATATATAGAGAGAGAGAGAGAGAGAGAGAGAGAGAGAGAGACCTACAGGTCTCTCAAAAGCAGCAGATTTAGGCTTAACTTCTCTAATCAAGTTACTATTCTATGCAAATAAGCTCATTTTGACATGCGGTATATTCTTAAAATAAGATCTTATATACAATACAATACAACTAAAAATTTATAGCGCGCTTCAACAAGACAAGTCTAGCACAGAAGCGCGTTGCGCTACATTTCTAGTCATAGTTCAATGTGAATAGGTGAGTTTTTAATTTAGATTTAAATTGTGCAACAGATGCGCATTGACGGAATGTAGTTGGAAGACTGTTCATTCTATAGGTCCTGAGACCGAGAAGGCACGACTGCCAAACTTCCGGTTTGTGCGAACTACAGTAAAATCACCTCGCGTGGCCGATCTGAGTCCTCTGGAATTGGAAGCAGAACATGGCGTGACCATGGATGTCATGTACAAGGGAGAGGTTCCAGAGTTGATATGGTACATGAGGAGGCAGACATTGAAGGCGATACGGGCACGGATTGGAAGCCAGTGTAGTCGTTGCATGTATGGCGTGATGTGATCTCTAGGACCGAGACCTTTTACTAGACGAGCAGCCGTGTGAAGAACAGATGACAGAGGTTGTAATGTTGATGAAGGAAGACCGGATAGGACAGAGTTGCAGTAGTCGAGGCGAGAGATGACGAGGGCTTGAACAAGAATTCGGAGAGAGGTTTCATTAGGCAGCGCTTCACTTGTCGAATTCGGCGAAGGTGGAAGTGGCATGCTCTGGCAATGGAAGAAATGTGATGAGTCATGTTAAGATTGTAATCTAACATTACGCCAAGGTCGCGGACCACGTCGGAGGGTGGAATGGAACAGTTTGAGTCGAGCTTAAGGGTTTTCATTTGTTTATCGTCATCCGAACTGTTTCGACGGTCGAACCAGATGAGTTCTGTGGCATTTAACTTCAGACGCATCGATGCACACCAGGATTGGATATCACGGACGCATGCTGCAATTTTAGTTTTGATGTTACCAATGTTCTTTCCAAGCGCAAAGTATTTAAGATTCGCATGGTGATAAGAGTTTTAAAACGAATGTTTTTCACCGGATTTAGGTCTGGTTACAGTCATCTGTTTTCAACCGCCCTACAAGCCAAATCAACTCTTCCGTAACGTTCCGTTCCTTGTATCACGTCTCATTTCAGAGTAGGCACAGCACAAATTAACTGTAATGCCCCGACAAGCATTCAGCAATACCTCCATTGCGATTATAGTCGACACTGTAGTTCGCATTCCAATCTCCTCCCGTTCCGCCTTTTGCGCACATGGGGCAGATTACACCATGGGAACACAGAGGTTTCAATTACACCACTGCTTTCGGTGGAATTGTTAAGAAAAATTGCATAGAATTTGTAAGATAAAGCAGTTGTAGTTTAATAAAAGTGAGATTTTTTCTTCATACTGTATGTGATTTTCGTGCTTTTCAAACATAATATTTATAAAAAAACTGGGGCAGTAAAATTTATTTTAAATAAATGTTAACGTTTTACGTTGAACTCGAGCTCACATAGGAACACATGGGAGAAATTGCTCACGAAGAAAATATTGCTCACAGCACCTCAATATTTAGACGAAACATTGCCAGAGACTGATGACTCTGAAATAGGCCTACATAATTCCTTAAGATTGTATGGAACATAGCAGGACAGGATGTTATGCATTTGCGAGGACCATTTCCAGATCGTTGGAAGGTACGAAACCCCACACAACACAATGATCAGGTATTGAAATACGAAAACTGTTCGCGTCGTCTTATATTGACGTTAGACCTCATCGTCATTCCGTAACCGACTTTCATCAGTAATATTTTGTGGTGTGTATGTGCGCGCGTGGTGTTCATGCATTTTGAGTAGCACCCCGTCCTTAGCGCAGGATAAAAGCGCGGTCAAAAGTGCGCACCGTCAATTGAATGCAAGACACATGCGCGCCGACAATAGCGCGCATACATCGAGATGGTTCCACGACAAGTGGATCACGGCAAAAGGTTCATTATATTTCACGGTCATCCAGCTTCTAGTTTGAGCTATATTTTCATCAATCATTCAGCTTCTAGTTTGAACTTTACTAGGATATGTTTTCATCGCTCAAGCAGTGTAAATAATACGAAATAATGTCCGCTAAAATCAGGGTTTACAAAATATAGCTCAAACAACTAGAAATTGGATGAGTGATAAAAATAGAGCTCAAACAAGAAGTTAGATGGCCGATGAAACTATAGCTCAAACTAGAAGCTGGATGAGCGATGAAAATAGAGCTCAAACTAGAAGTTGGATGGACGATAAAACGATAGCTCAAACAAGAAATTGGATGAGTGATGAAAATAGAGCTCAGACAAGAAGCTGGATGGGGGATGAAAATAGAGCTGAAACTAGAAGTAGGAACATCGTGAACCATTTTGTTCGTGTACCAAATCTAGCAGGCCTCGGTTAAGTTTGACCACAGTATTAATAACTAATCATTTACACTGTGGTGTTACGTACTCTGATTCTATGCGTCAGGCTGTCTAAATCCTGCTCGATAGCGTTCGATCATAATCTCATCGTGATCCTGTTCCTTGCAAAAGACGGTCACCTTGTCACCTTGTGCTGTCAGCTCGTGGAGCTCTAGCGATCGTCCTGCTGAACACACTCCATTGTTTCCTATTCGATGACAAGTCTCTTAATTCCGCCAAATTCATGCCAGTTACATCTTGTATCTCATCCATCCATCTCCTCCTTGGGCGACCCCGTCTTCTCCTCCCCTCACCGCACGCCAGCATCATTTCCTTCTCCAGACCATCAGATCGCATAACATGTCCAAAGAACCTTAGCTTCATTCTTGTCGCAGTTTGTTTTAACGACTCTTCATTCTCAACTCGAATCTCCTCTCGTATTGATTCGTTCGTTCTTTTCCCACGGTACCGTAACCTAATATAATTTGTGCAATACTTATTATATTAAGTTGTGCAATTATTATTATATTAAGTTGCCGTCTTCTAGTGAGCACACACATTATTAGTGTATGTCAATTAATAATTATCACACTAATTTAATCAATCGAGGTGGGAAATGATTTGAAGTTTATCATTCAAGTGGACAATAATAATGTAGTGTATGCGGCGCGCATTTGACGGGCATTTTTGCATCGCACAATTGACGGCGCGCATTTGACGGTGCGCTTTTGACGGCGCGCTTTTGTCCTGCGCGCTAAGAACGGGACATCGTTTTGAGTTAAAGAACCTAAAAGTTCAATCTATGTTATTCTCAGAATTTCAGATTCCAAGCGCCTTCGCTTGGTCAATAAATGTAAGCAGAGATATGACAAAAATTTTGAATCCCACAATAATAATTTCAGTCAAAGTAATGCATTATTTTCACAGCGCCTTTCTTCACCTCCAAAAGGCTGCAAACACATGGTATTAATTTGGCTACTCTATTGGAAGTAAAAAATTCAGTTGTGCTATCAAGTGTGCTACGCCAGCTTTGCATATACACTGGATTTCTATAGCGCCCCTCCAACATTTCCACACAGAGGCGTGGGCCCTGGGGGAGTACAGTTTTCAAGTGTTGCTATTGAAAGGTAATAGAGTATCCGTTGCCAGGAGTATAAGTAGATCCCGAGGGAAACTATACCAGGCAGGTGGCTCGGACACTCAAGCTTCAGAAAGCGATCCTCTAAAGTGTGTGTTAAATGTGCATGCAGTTCCATTACTAAATATTAAGTTTCTGTAGGCTACCTTGTCCTTGGACGGGAGACAAACAAATAAAACGGCAACAACCAGAATAGTTATCGATATTCATCCTGCACGGCGCCACACGACTCATTTGGAGTCGAAATTGATGCTTAGCTGAAAGGATGGCGTGTTTGCCACTGTCACGCGTTGCCCTAGCGAAAATAGATTTAGATTAGACACTGTTCCAAACTGCTGAATATCTGCTTTTTGCCATGAACAATTGTAATTGTAATTGTAATTAGTAACTTCTATTGCGCCTGTGTCTAATTCACAAAGCATTAACCGACGGCACGCCAAAACTAAAAGCCTTAATCAGGTCAATATCCAGAAGGTCAGTCCACAGAAAGGCTTTTTCACCCGGTTTCCAAGAGCTACCTTTAACAGCAAGCTCATCATATGTGACTTCTTTCGGACCGCTATGATGGCCTTGTGTAGTGCTCTTTGAGAGGATCGTGAGAGAAGCTATTTAAATTTCTAACACAGTCGCATTCGTGGAAACTCCGCCACTGTTCGTACTCTGACAGTGCCAGTCCCAAGCCTGGATAAAGGAGGAGGGCGACGCTAATCATCTTTGTTATGACACAGCGTCGTTAAACTGAAACTACTACTACATTCATGGACACACCACCGGCTCACTGGAGTTGCTCTCTTGGTGGTTGGTCCGAGGCTTTGTAATTCGGTGCGTTCCGTCAGTTCAATTATGTGCTTCAAAAGTGGCCTAGTCAT
This sequence comes from Allolobophora icterica, assembly GCA_963556255.1. Lineage (NCBI taxonomy): Eukaryota > Metazoa > Annelida > Clitellata > Crassiclitellata > Lumbricidae > Allolobophora > Allolobophora icterica. The sequence continues at coordinate 56,484,979 of OY744608.1, forward strand.
CTGCTACGGCTTGCTTATGCTCCATCGCTTAGTTCTGGCTTTTCTGACATATCGGATTTCGACATTTCTTTCCTGTTGTTTTGTGACTTTGACTGCGAAGCGACCATCAATTGATGCTTTATGCATTGTGATAAGGACGCTATGGATGTCTTTATAATTAGGTTAGATTCTTTATTATAAGACTTGAACCTAGAAGTTGTGCGTTAATAATTATTGTACTTATTTATTTTATTTATTTATTTCTGATATTTCTATAGCGCCTCCTCAAGTCTACTACTACTCAGAGGCGCTCCCGACTACAGCATTGATACTGTGTCGGAGTTTTCACACCGAAGCGCCACGAGCAATCGGGAGTGAAGGACTTGCCCAAGGTCCGTACGCAGCGGCTAGAGTGGGATTCGAACCTGAAACCCTCCGGTCACAAGGCGCCGAACTTACCACTGAGCCACCACGCCCCATGACTTATGTAAAGTCGTTGTCTATAAAAGTTTTTCCCATCTATAATCAGATACACAATGATTATAATGAATTAAAACCTAAGTAGGCCTACTCGTTTATAAGCAAACTATTTATTTTGAGCGTTTAAAGGCTTCGGTTTATTCCAGTTATTTGTTAGGTTCTTGGCTTCTCCTAGTGAAAGCTAACCCATTTAACGCGAGCCAGAGAACTGCTACAGGCTGAAGTGTTTTCTCGCTGCTTCTGTTATTTGTAATCGTGTAGCAGGTTTCAGTTTTATCAGATATCATTTTTTACAAGGTATAAGTTTTCCCGCAAAGGTCCGCAAAGGTTCACCAGTCACTCTAGTACAGAGTAAAACGGGGAGGCGACCTGACCGACGTCTCTGTTGAGCGTAGACTCGGATCCGACCTGGGCTGGTGAACCAAAGTCCTCCGTGCCCACCTTCTCGTGGTGCGGACCGTTGGTACCCTTCCTAGGAAGGGGAACGAACGGGCACGGCAGGCAAAACCAGGGGAAGGCAATGGCAAACCACCCCTGTTAACTTGCCAAGAAAATCGTCATGACTTGTCATCGAATAGGAGACGGTGGAGTGTGTTCACCAGGACGATCGCTAGAGCTCCACGAGCTGACAGCACAAGGTGACAAGGTGATAAGTTTTCCCAGATTTTATTAAAATAGGAATCATAAATGATAGCATTTAGGAGAATTATATAGATTCTCAATCTGTAGCTTTTGCCTGTTTCCAGGACATACCGTGGCTTTCCAGAAAATACAGTGGCTTACCATGAGTCGCGGTAGGTCATTTGACCTGCCTATTTTACTCTTGACCTGGCTTATGACCTGCCTATTTTACTCTTGACCTGTCTTAAGTTCTGCTTACTACCTACTACTGTGTAAGATTCTTTGGAATTTTTAATATCTTTTTCACATTTAAAACATCAGCCAGTGGCGTCACTAGTGTTGGTGTCACCCGATACGGTCAGTCATGGTGTCACACTATGGACCTCCCCCCCTTATTACCTTACCAGACCATACAGCATCCTTAGTAATTTGTTTGTACTAATGTTACTCGTAAATCATAATTCCTGTATATCACTGAATGTAATGGTAATATTAGTGACATAAACAACTAGCAGAATTAAAATTAGAAATGCATATTTTTTAAAATTTTAATCATTTACCATCAGATCAGCAGTTACATCATTCAAAATCAAATTAGCAAATATTAATTAATGTTTGAACCATGGAGGGTAATGAAGGTGCCTGCACATAGGCCTAGCCACATTGAGGCAGGAGGAGGCAGTTGTCTCCTCTTGCTTTTTTAGATTTCAAACATTTTCCGTGGGTTATACCTCCGCACCCCTACTACACCTAGATATCTCCCGGAGTTGCCTCCTCTTGAATATAAGTCTGGCTACGTCCTTGTGCCTGCAGCTTTTACACTCGTCGTCTCTTAATTAGCTTCCCAGATCTGTGTGTTAGTCGTGCGATAAATGCTGTGGAATGTATGAAATGTCACTGATGCTGCCTAAGGCCTGCATCGGGCGAAGCTTGATGAGAGGTCGTTCGCATACCTCCCTACTTATGCTGCCCACGGCCTGCATCGGGCTTCGCCAGATGAAAGCACACGGGCGCTGCTAAGCATACCTGAGAGGGCGTTCGCAAACCTCCCTACTGATGCTGCCTACTGATGCTCCCTACTGATGCTGCACACAAGCGCTGCTAACCATGCCTGAGAGGCTGAATTGTTAAAGCGAATATAGTCCCAAGGACAAACCTTCGACTACGTGGGACTTTTTCACCGATCCTGTATTTTCACATGGCCAGCTTTATTTTGCCTTGTCGCGTTCACGAAACAGAGACAATATCAAAGTACTCATCAAGAAAACCGACCGTCAAGGTCATTTGGTAAATGATGCTCGATTTTCACTACTAATGTCACTCACAATGAAGAATTCCAATATACTTCTTTCTTTTCTCTTCTTATGAATCCATATTTTTCTTTTTCAACCCGTCATATCACGGGCAAATACTCTAGTTATAAAATAATGTTCATAGAATACAAATTTTACATAATGAGAAAAAATAATTGGAAATTTGGCTGAGTATTTCTTAAGACATTGTAATATAGTAATAATATCAATTAAAATCAGGCTAGCAATTAAAAATATAAATTTATGGAAATATACTCATAAATGAAATTATAAAAAAAGACACAGGAACAAATGCGCAAGCATTTCAGCACTTAGTGCACATCTCGCTTAAATCAGAACTTTCCTTTCCTTGCTTTCAAGGCTGCGAACTTGTCAATTACTTCATCGAAATCAATGCCTTTCGCCAACTCACTTTCAATTGATAACTTTTTTATTTTGCTCCTTCTCCTCCTTTAATAATAGCCTACTTCATTATCAAAAACGATATTGGTATAGGTTTAAAAATACTAATTACCATAACATTGCAGCTAAAATACCAGAAAATTGGACGAGATCTGCGATTATGAACCGCCACACGAAAACGATTAAAAAACATCGCATGCTTATAGCAGGTGCTGACCAAAGTTACGAAATAACGCGACTTGAAGCGTTTTGTTATTGGGTAATAATGACGGCGCATTAGAAGGTTCAAAGAAGTAAATTAGCATAGAGTTTTCAGCCGTAGGTAAATTGATACTGGTAGACCTACAGTACATGTAAGCTGGGCTTACGAAAATTCTTGGTTGTTATCTGTTATTGTTAATTTAAAAATAAATAAATTTCTGTTGAAACTCTCTACAAAAATTTTCCAGACAGTCATTTTGGTGTCACCCTCTCTGAGGGTGTCACCCGGTGCGGCCCGCACCACCCGCATCCCCTAGTGATGCCACTGACATCACCATCTGTCCCAGTAGTGCAATTATTAGATCTAAACGACTTTTTAAAGTTTTACCTAGTATGTCACTAGAAGTCTAGGTTGTAAACTCTAAAATTTAAATGCTTCCTCGACCTGCTGAATAACTCCCATGACCATGACGCTACCTGTTGAAATTGTATAGCTGGCGCCGCCACTCATGACATGTTTTTCATCGTCGAACTGTTAAGCCAATTATTTGCCTTAGGAGGACAATTTTTATGAACCCGTTCAGCTGAAAAAACGACACCCTCGAAGCAGTGGAACATGGAAGACGATGACTGTATCCGGCTGGTTCTACGGATCGCAATACGACACTCATGGGACACGGTAGTCGATTGGTTACAGCGCTGACCTTATAACGCGGAAAGAACGGGTTCGATCCTCCTCTGCGACGATCACTGTGTAGGGACCTCGAAGAAGTTTCCCTCACTCACAATTGCTCAGCGCCATCGAATTGTATTTAGATTATCATTAGGTAGCGGCGCTTAATAAATGCATAATAATAATAATAACTAATAACTAATAACTAATAATAATAATAATAACAACAACAACAACAACAACAACAACAACAACAACAACAACAACAACAACAACAACAACAACAACAACAACAACAACAACAACAACAACAACAACAACAACAACAACAACAACAACAACAATAATAATAATAATAATAATAATAATAATAATAATAATAATAATAATAATACGTCTTTCTTGTTTCAACGCCTTGCGCACACGATTCAACGTTTCAACGCGGTGGCCTTTATGGGTACCTTCAACAACTTAAACCTGGACGAATAGGTCCCATTCCGGACAAATCTACTCTGTAAATAATGTTGAAGTCCCTGAGGGATCCTGTATACCTCGGGGGAAAAAATATATAATAATAATAATAATAATAATAATAATAATAATAATAATAATAATAATAATAATAATAATAATAATAATAATAATAATAATAATAATAATAATAATAATAAGTCTTTGCTCATACGCTCATTCTTTTTAAGTTCCTGAGGGATTATTTAAGAAAATAATATTAATAATAATCAATGATGGACACTAGTTGACTAAAAAGTTGCTAACTTTTTGTTAAACTTAAATTTGTTAGTAAAGGATGAAGTTTAACTGGAGCAAAAAAGTTTAGTTAAAACCAAAGTTTAACTAACAGTTTTAGTTACTAACTGAAAAGTTTAGATAACAAAATCAGCAACTACGCAACTATCTTCCGTAATGAACACTGTCAACAACTCAACGCAACGTTTACTTACTTATTAACGATTTTTTTGTGAATAATAGGATTTGTGGAAATATTACGTCTACAACCAACTTTCTGAACCACAGAAGACGAATCACTTGATCACCTTCTTTTCTTACGATCCAAATTTGACAGTGGTCTTGCAGTTGCTGGTCATAATAATTATTGTCATGAGTAACTGGTTTTATTATTCAAGTCAAGTGAATTGCATGATGCATCATCGTTTGCATTAGCAACCGTCTTAATTATTTTCTTGTAGAACTGTAGTAGGATATAACATAGTACACATTACATAGTTTGAAAATGAAATTGTCATTGACGCTCTGCATTATTACAGTTCACTTAGCCTCTGTTATTGTGAAAATGTTTGTCATAAAAAGTTGTTAGAAAGTTTGAAAAAGTTTAACTAACTATCTTTAGTTTAGGTAACTTATTTTCAAAATCAGTTGCTAACTTTATTTCAACTGTTGAAATATAGTTTACGTTTAATTAAGAAAATTAGTTTAGTGCCATCACTGATAATAATAATAATTGCAATAATTTCAATCTGGTGATTCTTGATCCAAATCCTAAATTGTAGAACAGATTGATACAATTTTCAAAGGTTGACATTTTGTTGCTAATAATTCTTAGATTGTTCTTTGCTAGTTTAGGATTTTTGGAAAAATTTATTCAACGGGCAGTTTGGCAGTAGGCTATAACTATTGAACTGTGCTAAGTTTCAGGAAGGCTGTTTAATGTTTTTTTTTATTTGAGTGTTTGACAGCGCGGTCTTATGAGATATTAAGGTCGTTTTACTCATTGTCTTGATACACACATTTATGAAAAAAGCTTTTAACATTTAAGACTTTTCTTTGAATTGTAAGCAACAGATAAAGAACTGTTGTTTGTCTTACTTAAAAGTTGCTGCTAACTAACTTCGATTCATGAAACCTGTCTTGCGATCCAGGCCTGAGGCGATATAAGCTTTACGTAATTTCAATTTACGAGTGTCTAGTTTTCCGAACAGTCCTTGACTTCTTGCATTGGATTTGTAACAGAAAAGAGACCTTTAAAGAACCAACTGTTATATATTTATTCCCAAATACAACGCAAAAGAAAATAATCCGAAATTATATTGTCCAAGAAGCTTTAATAGTTGAAAAGAACAACGGTTTTAGAATCAAGTCAAATCAATTAATTCCGCAAAGCAAAAATTTGGCGGTACACGTTTCTTTCATTCGTTGTAGGCCTACAATTTCGTTGGATGTCTTGGAAATACAGACTCAGATTCGTGTAGGCGGTTAACTGCTTCCTTTCGTTCCACAAGGAGGCGGTGTGTTTTGTCTCCAGTCGCACAGTTGTAATTCGTAGTGAAAGACTAGATCTGTATTGAAAAGATGTAGTGTTGAAGCGATGAGAATATATATATATATATATATATATATATATATATATATATATATATATATATATATATATATATATATATATATATATATATATATATATATATATATATATATATATATATATATATACACACACACATTATACACATATATGTACATATAGGCCTACATGCTTATATATATCAATATATGTAATGCTTATCTATATATATAATATATGTATACAAGTATCAAAGGTTATATATATTATATAACCTTTGATACTTGTACGCTTGCGAGGTCTGAGTGTGGCGTAATATATTCCTTAATGATAAACGTGCAAGTAGGCTATATAATTTTGCAAAGTTTTAATGGCCAGTAAATTAGAAGAATAGCGAGAGAAGCGGAGAAAATAGAGCGGAGAAATGGCTACCACGGAGCAGGAGAGGGAAAACAAGAGGAACTGCTGATGAAATAGATAAAATGGAATCAACTTAGTATTTTTCCAGAAGGAACTTTTGAGAAACCAACGCGCAGATGAGCGGCGCCGGATAATAATAGTTAATTAAATAGTTAATTTTGTGATAATAATTAAATAGTTAATTTTGTGATAATAATTAAATAGTTAATTTTGTGATAATAATTAAATAGTTAATTTTGTGATAATAATTAAATAATTAATTTTGTGATAATAATTAGTTAATTTTTGTGATAACTTTCAGCCACGAGAAGTAATTGAAGTCTTTATGAGGTACGAGAAGGCGCTCCATCAATGTTCAGTTTCAAAGTATATTTACGCCATTTTACAAGAATCATATCATTATCATCATCGTCGTCGTCATCATCATCATCATCATCATTATCATCAGTTGCAATGGAGAGTAACTCTAACTCCACTGAAGCGTTTAAGTGCAATTATTATGGCTGTTATTATTATTATTACCTCAGGTATAAATAATCTCTCAGTAACAAATTGTATTAGGATAATTAATGTTAGGAGTATAAAAGTT
>OY744608.1:56496976-56599476 GCA_963556255.1 Allolobophora icterica
TGTATTTCTGAGCCTGTGCATAAGATAGAAATCATAAGTTCCTGCGTTTTAACAAAGACAAATTCTATTGATACAAATATTCTTCCTAGTGTCATACCATGCTTCTGTTTTTCTATCGTCTGTCTCTCAATTTGCATACGTTGAATCTCGATCTGTTGTAGAGGCGTGCAGTAAGTGAGAGAGTTTTTTAATGCACGCCACTTTCACTTCTTTGAAATCGCATTGCCCTAGTTTACACTAAATTATTATTAGAAAGTTACAGAATGATGCTCAAATAAAATACCACCTGCGAGACAAAGAACGAAGGCAACTTGGAAGATCATTTCGCCGAAGAAGCTTCTGACACGATCGTCAACTGAAAACGAATAGTCTGGATGGATTGCCTCATATATATATATATAAGACAGGCTTCGCGAGAAACAGACCAGCTGTGGTACAACAAAAAAACATGATATGATGATAGATAATAGGCTTTTTTCTTATATGCGAGAGTGTGTGTTTAAGATAAGCAGAGTTGTAAATTAACTTTTTTCATCCCAGTCATATTCTAAAGCTGCAGTAATGTTACGACGCAGGGATATTTACCATCAACTTTTTAAAAATAATTTAGACCAATGTAATGTAAAGTAACAAAACATTTATATGACGCCTTTCATAAAACAAACAACCGCAGGTCTTACTTTGGAGAGAAAATATCACCATATCACGAACTGTCACATGAATAAACAGTGGGTTGGTGTTTTGCTACGCTCTAGAGTGGGTAGATGTGGTTTATATGTAATTATGTATTATGCTTGTATAGTATAATGACAGTATATATATACATATATATATATACATATATTTATGTATAGACGCTACTAGGATTGGAGAATTTAGATTTAGTATAGTGCATGCGGCCTTAGCCAATCGCAAGAGCTGTATGCGCATGCCTGTCAATGTACCTTGTATATAAAGATTGTATATGTTATTAATAAATTAGTCATAAATTGTGTTTGACTCGAGTGGTTGGTCTGTAAGGCTGACACGAACTATAAAATTTCAGTTGTGCTTTCAAGTTTATTAGGCCTACAGACACAGTCTCCATGCAAAAGCAACTATGTAGCGGTCCTCCAACATTTCTATCAAGGGGCGTTGGTCCTGTATCTTGTATATACAGATTGTATGTGTTATTAATAAATTAGTCATAAATTGTGTTTGACTCGGGTGGTTGGTCTGTATGGCTGACACGAACTATAAAATTTCAGTTGTGCTTTCAAGTTTATTAGGCCTACAGACACAGTCTCCATGCAAAAGCAACTATGTAGCGGTCCTCAAACATTTCTATCAAGGGGCGTTGGTCCTGGCGAGAGTGAACGGTTTCCAAGTGTTGTTGAAAGGTAATGAAGCATCCGTTGCCAGGAGGACAATTTGACCCAGAAGGAGGTTTCATCAAGTAGGCGGCTCAAACATTGCAACTTCTTGACCTCAACTACTGAGTCACTTGAATGGAAGACAAACAAGACAGCAACACAACAACCGGACTAGACACTTATGCATACGCATGGCTCCACGCGACTCATTTGGTGATGCTTAGCTATAAGTGCGGCGTGTTTGTCACTTCCACCCCGTTGTCTATGCGAAAATAGATTTAGATTAGATAGGCCTACTGATCCATTTTCACCCGATTTAAGCGATCGGCAATTTATCAATTAACTGCCATTTAACGACAAGATCATCTGTTTGTATCTTAGACTCAAGCGCACAACTCCACACATTTGAGTGGCTAATTTCTGTGTAGTTAAAATAGTTAATCTCTCCGATTGCTCACACGGTTTAGGCTTAACTTTTCTAATCAGGTTACAATTCTATGCAAATAAGCTCACTATAAAAACGTGTAATGCAAATGCTTAAAAGTAGGATCTCACGGCTCACAATATCGTTCTCTCGAGGAAGGCGATAAGCTGGCCCGCGCCGATCTTTTCGATAATTTTCGATAAGAACCAGATGTTGGTTATAGGTCGATAATTGGCAGGGTCCGAGCGATCAAGGTCTTCAAGATAGGATGAGGCGGCGCAGCTCTTCAGTGGTAAATGTGCTAAATGTAATGTAATAAAACATTTATAGAGCGCCCGTTAAGAACCTCTCAGAGGCGCTAAACACGCGCCATGAGTCCGAGAAAAAATACGGTTTTAACAACCGAGTAAAGTAAACAAAGTCTTTAGTGGTAGTAGTGTCAGGAAGTGAGAGCGGAAGCCTGTTCCAGAGCAGCGGTGCTGCCACGAACAAGCCCCGTTGTGTGCGTGCACATGACAGTGCGAGACCGTGGAATCACGAGGTCCCTCTTAGTAGCCGATCATAGCATCCGAGATTCCGACTGAATAGAGACTGGCTGACACAGCTCAGCGATGTAGCCCGGAACGAGACGTCATTGCTGGCCAAATGCCATGTCTCGACACGACTATCCTGGATAGTCTTAGCCACTTCATTGAACTAATTTGCTAAAGACCGGATATTCCACGTTCCCACTGTGAGTACCGGCACATCAGGACTTACCGTTCCCTACAGTCCACGGACGAAGGAGCGGCTGCTCTGTATGTCTGTTGCCGGACACCACGGTCGATGACTTAACATAACCTTTGTATAGTGAAACCCTTATGCCCGGCACTGTAAACAGGCGAACACGGTCTGCTGTGTTTCACTGGCCGTGGAGTTTCCGTAGTCCAGCCATCTAACTAACCAAACCGTTGACAATTTAACTTGTAATCCCAAACGCTTGCTGACAGGAGACGACTCAGAGTTAATCCAACAGAAATATTGTAAATACGGCTAGATTTACTAGGTAATCCAAAGATTTAAAGAATGCGAACGAACGGACGGCAGCGTGCGGTGTGTACACGCCAGCCGCGCCACCTTCTGTGCTCTACTTGGACAGACGACAGTCTATAGGGATATTGAGGCGTGGGAGAGCCGTCTGTGGCTTTGCGAACGTTGTTGATCGTTGTTGTGTATGTGGCCAAGAAGTCATAAGCAGTGAACGTTCGGTAGCACGAAGAATGGCTGTCCCGTGCCCCACTGCAACCGAGGAGGGTGTCAAGTGGGCCCATAGGCGCTTAGAGTCGCCGGCGTGGGAGGCAATCCTAGTCGAATTCTTGCAGTCCACATGGTTTATTGTTAACGTCTGATCCCACCTTCACTAAACACGAACTCTTATTCGCTTTGTATCATATACAAAATACTGCCACAATTCGCTTTCGCGCTTACGTTCAGCTAATAGTCGCGATAAACTATTTCTTAATAAAGAAATTAAACAACCTAACTAACAATAGCAGACGACATGAACTTGGATGACCGGATATCGAATAATAACAAGAATGAATTATCCGCCTAAATACCGAGAGGTACAAAGGCAGCGATTTAGTTCAACTAAAGCTCAGTAGGAACGCCTAAATTTTCTCACGTATTTCCAACAATTTCAGTTCGGATATTAATTATTACCGTTCCTATTTCTTTCTCTGCTCATATTTGAAATTTCGCTTCTGTTTTGTTTCGTCAGGCAAATAATTTCCGTTCTAGTTTCAGCTTGCGTTAAAAGGAAATTCATAATTTTCGTTTCAGCTTCTGTTTCAGTTCAGCGGCTTGCAACTATTTCCACTCGCAACTATTCTGATTTCTTGTCGTTCTGAGTACTGAGACGTTTCACGCCAGTACACATGTTTCAAATGTTCTAGCAAGAGCCTAGCATTATCGTATTGCACCTGCGTTGCATTCATAACACTGACTAGGGGGGGGAGGGACAGAGGAAACGTAACACTTTGGCCTGAAGATCAGTAGATACCCGTAAGTCCCCTCTAGTTCGACTCAGCTTTCCACTCCCTAGAGGGCAGAAGTTAATTGCAATTGTAATTAGTAGATTATATTGCACCGGTGTCTAATGCACCAGGCATCAACCGATGGCACGCCAGAGCCAACTCTTAATCAGGTCACTATCCAGAAGATCAGTTCGTAAGACAAAGAGGCTCTTTCACCCAATTTCACAGCACTGCATTCTCCACCATTTAACAGCAAGCTCATCCTATGCGACATCTTTCGGACCGCTATGATAGCCTTGTGTTAGCGCCTTTGAGAGGATCGCGAAAGACGCTATTCAATTTTTAACACATCAGCACAGGCTCACTGGAATTGCTCTCTTTGTGGTTGGTCCGAGGCTTTGTAATTCGCTGCCAGTTCTGTGCGTTCCGTCAGTTTAATAATGTGCTACAAAAATCACCTTAAAACTCATCTGCTTCGGAATTAAGGATCTGCGGGTATACCCGTACCCGCAGGTTTATCCGTACCTGACCCGTACCCGCAGATTGGGTACGTGTCGGTGAGCCATTTCACGGGTCGGATACTGGTACGGGTAGGAGCATTGCGGGTACGGGTACACCCGGTTTTACCCGTACCGATGTGAAGTTTTTGGGTTACATATAATAGTGAGCCCTGCACCTTCGAAAACTGATTTACTATAACTGGCGGTTTCCTGTCTAAGAACCATATGCCTGTGTTGATCTCTGCCTTAGGGAACTTGGCATTTATTAATAGATTTTCAAATTACAATTACCAAGTGGCTTGTTTCCATTAACATAATCGCAGGGCTTTTACAAATATCTGATTTGAGTTTGAGTCCGACAAACAGAGACCAGAGGTAGCTGACGCCCATCCCGTGATTCATTGGCAGCCCAGCACTGACCAGCAGTCGTATTTTGTTTAAAACTGGTTGATGCAGTCGAGGCTAGGCATATTTCAAAGTCTGTCATCCATTGACCTCTGAGAAATCTCTTCAGTTAGCGGTACTTTGATGCAAACTGCCATGTTATAGAAGGCTGCATAAAAGTAGCCTAATCGACCGCTACTAGGGTGTCAATGGGAATGACAAGGCTACACTGCCGCTACAGAGAAAAGATTATTAATGGAGGGGCTGGCATGGCCATAGTATATATATATATATATATATATATATATATATATAATTATATGTATACACCGGGTGGGGAGAAAAGCTGATTAAAGGCCAATGTTGTCTAATACGGTTGCTTGTTAAGTTTTTGGATTTTATGCTATTAAGTGATTATTTTGCGCGCACATAATGTCACATCGTTGCCCTTTAATTTGTAAAGGCCAGCGAAATAAACAATATTATTACTATATTATAACTATTATTATTATTATTATTATTATCATTATTATTATTATTATTATTATTGTTATTATTATTATTATTGTTATTATAATATTATAATTATTATAATATTATAATAATATATATATATTATAATAATAATAATATTATTATTATTATTATTATTATTATTATTATTATTATTATTATTATTATTATTATTATTATTATTATTATTATTATTATTATCACTACTACTATTAGTATTACTACTACTACTACTACTACTACTACTACTACTACTACTACTACTACTACTACTACTACTACTACTACTACTACTACTACTACTACTACTACTACTACTACTACTACTACTACTACTACTACTACTACTACTACTACTACTACTACTACTATTTCCGTAATCATCACCATGATCATCAGCCTACTACCACGTGCAAAGTTTGAACCTATTGGACTGATAAGGATTGGGATTATGTGAAGGCCTATTAATCACGTGGCGGGTACAGACGGGTACGGTTATTATGATTATATCCGAGGGTACGGGTAGGGTCGAGTCGGTTTTTGTAGTAATTTTGATTACGGGTTGGTACGGGTACGGATAACGATCTTGTGTTACGGGTACGGGTCGCTTAGCAAAGATGCTCTTTCGCAGACCTCTGCTAATAGCCTACCCGTCGCTTACTTCCGGTGTCGCGTAACAGACTATCCGTCCTAAAACTATCCGCGGGATGAATAAATTTATCCTCCCGGATAGAATCTACCGGTATAGAGTATCCGGGTGATACACCATTTCTATCCCCCATCGTGTAAAATCATCCCCCGGGGATAAAAATTCACAGGCATAAGGTATTATTGAAAAGCCTATAATTGATAAATCTATTATTATTATTATTATTATTATTATTATTATTATTATTATTATTATTATTATTATTATTATTATTATCATTATTATTAAGGAGCTTTCAAATAGCGTCCCTTCAAGGTGATTTACTCAGGAGCGCTCTCAGTCCAACCACAGCTAAAGAGAAAAGCCTAGTCTTTAAGTTAGTAAGGAACAAGGTAAAGTGAGTTGAATGGATCAGGCGGAGTGCAACAGGGAGACAAATCTATGCTATAATCACAATCGAAAACGAGAAATAGGCATTTAAGTGACTCTAAGTGTTCTAAGTCTTCTAAGCAATGTGTAGAACAAATCAAACAGAAGTCACAGTATAGGAAGGCACGCGGATGTGGCTTTCTTCCTCTTCTCTTAAGAGGTATTTTGGAGGAAAGACAGCATTACCTTGTCGTTGAAACATTTCTCAATGTATTTTCGCATTTCTGAAGGCTCATCGTAGTCAACATCCAGCGTGGCAGAACCAGAAGCAATCTCAAAGGGGTAGGCAGCTGCGTACAGCACACACGAAGAGAAATCCATTTTGCTGCTGGCAGGGAGGAGGACCTTAACATGTAGGTTTCCAGATATGGTTAGATGCATTGTGTAGAGCTGAGTGAGCTGACGCAGTTGTCGGCTGAGATTTGCCTAGATCTTCTACACGAATCGACCGATATCAAGCGCGAGCGATACCAATTCACCTAATTAGCAACTCAGTCTCTTTTCATTACACCGTCGTTTGTGATTGCTGATATTTGTTATCCTTGTTTTAGACACATCCATCGCAACTAGCCCTTCACGCAGCTAATAATGCGAGTAGACAATGTTTAATTTTCGTGAGATTACAACACCACAAAGAACACAAGAGTCATTGAAGTTGGTTCAATGCCTCAAATGGCTTCACTGGATTTGCTGGTGCACTTATTGATACCAATCGAGCGATATCAAGCGCGGGTTACCAATTCACCTAATTAGCGCCTTAGTTCCTTTTCATGATAATATCGTTTGTGACTGCTGATATTTTGTCTTCCTCGTTTTGTTGGTGTACCGATTGATACGAATCGACCGATATCAATGTCACAACTTGCCTAAGAGTAAATAGAGTATAGAGCAGAGAAAGAGAGTAATGCGAGGCTCATTGACTTCACTGGATCCTTTTCCCACGCATGCCAACAATAAGTAGCAGATGGCTTTGGCTATGGTGGTCATAGGCAAAGCCATATGCTACTTACTGATGAGTTCTAAACTGACTTAAATCGCACAATTTGTAATTATGTTGCAGGGTGATGCTTTTTAAAGGGGGATAATTTTGTACGACTCATGGCGAATACTTTTGCACGAGGGGGATAGTCCCTCCCGTTCACATTCATCCGGCCGGATACTCCATTCTGCTAAGGGGATATACTTGTATGGGGGATACTCTATTTCGTGACACCGGCTTTTCTGTCCTATCGGATTTCGACCTGGCTTTCCTAATGGATTACGACCTTGGTGCGAAGTGACCATCGATTGATCCTTAATGCATTTCGACAAGGACGCTATGGATGTCATTATATTAGGTTAGATTCTTTATGTAGATAAGTCTTAAACTTCGAAATTGTGCGTTATATTGTAGTTACGTATATATATATATATATATATATATATATATATATATATATATATATATATATATATATATATATATATATATATATATATATATATATATATATATATATATATATATATATATATATATATATATATATATATATATATAAAGTCGTTATTTGTCTATAGAAATATTCTCAATATTCAGATATAACCTACGATGATTTTAATGAGTTAAAATATAAGTACTCGTTTATAAACAAACTAATTATTCTGAGTGATTCAAGGCTACGGTTTATTCCAGTTATTTATTAGGTTCTTGGCTTTTCCTAGTGAGAGATAACCCATTTAACGCTAGCCAAGCTGAAGTGATTCCTCGCTGCCTCTGTTATTTTACGAAGGCTTTTAAAACAATCATGTACCAGGTTTCAGTTTTATTAGATATCATTTTTACAAGGTATCAGTTTTGCCAGATATCATTTAACTAGAAATCAGATACGAATCACATAGGTTCTCTATCTATAGCTTTAGCCTGTTTTCCAGAACATGTTTTTAATCGTCGATCTGTTAAGCCAATTCTTTGATTTCGGAGGACAAGTTTTATGATCCTCTTCAGCTGAACCAACGAAAACCTCGAAGCAATAACATGGAAGACGATGGCTGCTTCGGTCTGGTTCTACGGATATCAATACGATACTCATGGAACACGGTAGTCGATTGGTTAGAGCGCTGGCCTTGTAACGCAGAGAGTACGGGTTCGATCCTCGTCTGCGACAATCACTGTGTATGAACACAGAGCAAGTTGTCTGTGAAGTTTCCTTCACTGACAATTGCTCAGCGCCATCGAATGATACTTGGTTTGTTATTAGTTAGCGGCGCATAGCGCTTAATAAATACATAATAATAATAATAATAATAATAATAATAATAATAATAATAATAATAATAATAAAAATAATAATAATAATAATAATAATAATAACAATAATAATGATAATAATGATAATAATAATAATAATAATAATAATAATAATAATAATAATAATAATAATAATAATAATAATAATAATAATAATAATAATAATGAGGGATAACCGTTCCAGAAAAACAACTAATTTAATCTCTAAGACCCTGAGGGAACGAAGTACCTCAGGGCAAAAAAAAAAATAATAATAATAATAATAATGACAATAACAATTATAATTAATAATAGTACGTTTTTTGTACATACGCTCGTTCTTTTTTGAGTTCCTGATGGATTATTAATAAATAAAATATTATTAATAATAATCAGCGATGGGCAATAGTTAACTTAAAAGTTGCTGACTTTTAGTTGAACTTAAAATTTTAGTTAAGAATGAAGTTGACTGGAGAAAAATAGTTTAGTTAAAACCAAATTTTTGCTGATATTTTTTAGTTACTAGCTCAAAAGTTTAACTAACTAAATTAGCAACTACGCAACTATCTTCCGCGATGAACACTGTCAACAACTCAAAACGACGTTTACTTACTTATTAACACTGGTGTTGCCTCTGCATAGAATATGTAGTAAGGCGCAGTGTAAATAACGACATTGGTGTTTATTTTTCTTTATGAGTTGATTGTAGACTTTAATGAATTAAGGGCTACGTCAGTAAAAATGGTTTTGTAGTCACTCCTTGCTTCATTGAGGTAAAATTGAAATAAGACAAAAACAACTGTAAGAAATCAGGTACAAAATTTCGACTTTTTTGTGAATTAAAGGATTTGTGGAAATATTTCGTCTACAGCCAACTTTCTGAACCACATCAAGGTCAGACGAAACACTTGATCACCTTCTTTCTTACGACCCAGATACAAATTTGACAGTGGTCCTGCAGTTGCCGATCATTATTGTTATGAGTAAGTGATTTTATTACTCAAGTCAAGTGAACTGCATTACATTGCATGATGCATCATCGTTTGCATTAGCAACTGTCTTAATTATTTTCGGGTAGAACTTAGTAGGATATTACATGTAGGCCCTAGTGTGAAAGTGAAATTGTTATTGACGCTCAGCATTATTACAGTTCACTTAACCTCTGTTATTGTAAAAATGTTTGTCATAAAAAGTTGTTGAAAAGTTTGAAAAAGTTTAACTATTTTTAGTTTAGTTAACTTATTTCCAAAATCAGTTGCCAACTTTAGTTCAACTGTTTTATTTCAGTTGAAAAATAGTTTAAGTTTAATTTTAAGAAATTAGTTTAGTGTCCATCACTGATAATAATAGCAATAATTTCAATCTAGTGATTCTTGATCCAAATAGTAAATTGTCGAACAGATGGATACAATTTTCAAAGGTTGACATTTTGTTGCTAACGTTTCTAAGATTGTTCTTTGCTAATTTAGGATTTCCGGTAAAATTTAATCAACGGGCAGTTTGACCAATGCTTTTTCAGCCGAAACGCTCCGGAACGGCCTTCAAGCACCTTTTCTCAGCTGCTAACAAATTATTTATTTTAATAATAAAAATAATAATTTAGTTATTTTAAATTAATTTCAGTGTTGTGAACTGTTTTTAGTGTTTATTGAGACCTCTCCCAATCCCGTTTTTCTTGGGATTTTAGCCCTTCCATAATTGTTCAGTTCCGGAACGTATTGTTCAGTTCCGGACCTTTTTTTCTAGAAAACATAAACATTGAGTATAACTACTAAACTGTGCAAATTTTCAGGAAGGTTGTTTAATGTTTTTTTTATTTGAGTGCTTGGCGTTAAAGGCGTTTTACTTAGTGTCTTGATACAGACATTTATAAAAAAAAGCTTTTAATATTTAAGACTTTCCTTGAAATGTAAGCAACAGCTAAAGAACTGTTGTTTGTCTTGCTTAAAAGTTGCTGCTAACTTCGATTCATGAAACTTGCCTTGCGATGGAGGCCTTATCTATATTAATAAAGCGAGAATTCTGTGTGTGTGTGTCTTTGTGTCTGTCTGTCTGTCTGTTTGACCGGGCTTAACTTCTACAATTTTGCACCTTTTCACTCGAAACCTTCACTACTGTGTCGGCCTCGGCATCGGACACCCAGTGGAGGGGTTCGCTTACCCCCTTTTCACCGCTAACATGGTGAAAATCCCCCAAAACTCTACCCAACCGACCGTCCCTCACGCTTCCACTGCAAAGCGGTTCTATTTATGGCGCCGGTATTCCCCAACGTCATTAATAATGCGCATAACGCTCTTCCACTGCCAAGCGGTTCTATTTATGGCGCGGGTATTCCCCAACATCATTAATAATGCGCGTAACGACGTTGTTTACTTTCGCACAAAATTTAATTACGATCGATTCGAACTATATTCATCGTTTAAAGCAAAATTGTATGTTCAAAGACGCTGCTTTACTAAGGGCAGTGACGGCTAGATTTCTGGCGTTTTCTTTAACCCGCCAACGCCGGGTTCACCCTCTTCGACTGCGAAGCAGTCAGTCCACGGGAGACTGCGAAGCAGTCATCGCCAGAGGGCGACTGCGAAGCAGTCAGTCCACGCAGAGGTCGCAAGACGCGACAAGGCGTATACAACACTGCGAATTCGCTACAGGGATTGAAACTTATAACCCCGGGCAACGCCGGGTAAACCAGCAGTGAGTCCACGGGAGACTGCGAAGCAGTCGTCGCCAGAGGGCGACTGCGAAGCAGTCAGTCCACGGCAGAGGTCGCAAGACTGCGAAGCAGTCTCCCCCACAGGTCGCCTAAATTTCTTCCTTATTCGCTACACGGATTTAAACTTATACCTAAATTTGTTGCTTATTCGCTACAGGGATTGAAACTTATAACCCCGGGCAACGCCAGAGAAACCAGCTAGGTGGTGGTGGTGGTGGTGGTGGTGGTGGTGGTGGCGGCGGCGGCGGCGGCGGCGGCGGCGGCGGTGGTGGTGGTGGTGGTGGTGGTGGTGGTGGTGGTGGTGGTGGTGGTGGTGGTGGTGGTGGTGGTGGTGGTGGTGGTGGTGGTGGTGGCTTATAACCCCGGACAACGCCGGGTAAACCTGCTAGTGTGATATAAACTTAACGTCATTTTAATTTACTAGAGTGTCTAGTTTTCCGAAGTCCTTGACTTCTTGCATTGGATTTGTAACAGAAAAGAACCAACTGTGATATATTTATTCCCAAATACAACCCGAAAGAAAATAATCCGAAATTATATTGTCCATGAAGCCTTCAATAGTTGAAAAGAACAACGGTTTTAGAATCAAGTCAAACAAAGTAATTCAGGAAAGCAAAAAATTTGGCAGTACACGTTTATTTCATTCGTTTTTGGCCTACAGTTTTGTTGGACGACTTTGATGTAGAGACTCAGATTCGTGGAGGAGGGGAAACACCACGTGTTCCGCACGGAGGCGGAACGTCATATTTCCAGTCGCAGAGTTGTAATGTGTAGTGAAAGACTAGATCTGTAATGAAAAGATGTAGTGTTAGAAGCGATGAAAATATATATACATATATACACACATATATATATACAGTACATTATACTTACAAATAGGCCTACATACATATTACCTTTGATACTTGTACGTATGCGTGGTCTGAGGTTGGCGCTATATATATGGCGTAAAGAGACAAGTTTATAATTTTGCAGACTTTTAATGGCGTGTAATTAAGAAGAGGACGAGAGAAGCGGAGAAAATAATGACTACGACGGGGCAGGAGAGGGGAGAAAAGAGGATGGGCTGATGAGCTAGAGAGAAACTGGAATCAAGTCCGACATTATACGATTAAAATGTAAATTAAACTAGAAGAGGGATGAACGATTAAAATGTAAATTAAATTAGAAGCGGGAAGAACGATTAAGATGTAAATTAAACTAGAGCGGGATGAACGATTAAAATGTAAATTAAACTAGCAGCGGGATGAACGGCACTTTTTGATCGCTAATAAGCAAACAATCACCAGACGTGTATCATAATCTTTGTACTGCGCCGTATTGTCTGCGCCGTTTTGTCGGGGTACTTTGAATTGCGCCGTTCTGTCTGCGCCGTTTTGTCTGCGCCGTTATGTCTGCGCCGTTTTGTCCTGCGCCGTTTTGTTACGGCGCCTATTTCTCTAGAGGGAACATTTGAGAAAGCAACCCGCAGATGAGCGGCACCAGATAATTGAATTTAAATAAATAGTTATTTCTGTGATAACTTTACTAGTTGCTTCTGTGATAACTTTACTAGGTACTTCTGTGATAACTTGCTAGTTACTTCTGTGATAACTTTCAGCCGTGAGAAGTAATTGAAGTCTTCATGAGATACGAAACGGCGTTCTATGAATGTTCAGTTGCAAAGCATATTTATTTCCCTTGGCAAGAATCATAAAAAGCACTAGCCTATGGTGAATACTTGTCAGCTTGTTCCTGGTTCAAAAACAAAGTTGAACCAGTAGCATCTATTTCTTTACCACACGAGATTATGCTTGAAAACGAGGAATCTTTCAGTGCTTTGTTACTCTTATCTGTTATATCATCAACTTACGAGTCAAGTGATAATTTGTATATTGAGAATTTTTCGATGAAGACCAGATAGTAGAGAAGGAAGAGCTATCCATTTGTGGCATCCATGAGCAATCCTGTTGAACGGGCTAGACTTGCTGCTGCCTGTTTTCCTAACTCTGGAGATCGGCTAACTGCTCTCCCAATCACTGCTTGTGGCATCTGAATCGATAGCGAATGCGGTGCGAGTGTCATTTGGTCCAAGCAGTGGGTCTTCTGCGGACTGATGGCTGAGGATGCAGAATTTCTCTCCGAGTTGGGAGGTCGCATTTCAACTATCTCTGGAGATCGACGTGAAACTAGTTTCCTTTTCCAACGTCTTTCCATCTGTGTCCGACGCCACAGCGCCATTGCTTTCAGAGGCACATTTCCGGATGGTCGTGAAGCCTTACAAGAGACCTGATTTCTCAGAAATGAACTATTATTTATTTATTTTTACTTCGGATATTTCTATAGCGCCTCCGCCAGTCTACAACTACCCAGAGGCGCTCCCGATTACAGCATTGATACTATGTCGGAGGCTATTTCTTCCTGATAGATTATTTATACATGAGGTAATAATAATAATAATAATAATAATAATAATAATAATAATAATAATAATAATAATAATATTAATAATAATAATAATTATAATGATAATAATAATAATAATAATAATAATAATAATAATAATAATAATAATAATAATAATAATAATAATAATAATAATAACAGCCATAATAAGCGCTTCAGTGGAGTTAGAATTACTCTCCATTGCAACTGCTCAGTGTTAGAACTTGACGAATGATTGCCATTCCAAATCCTGATTCTAATCTGCATAATGAAAGTACTTATAGCTATTAGAACAATACTAGTAATGCAGGTAATAACGATAGAAGTACCTTTGGATTCTGGAGGATTGCAAGGGTTAGTGCCGATGTCGATTCCGTTTTGACACGTAAAGTAGTATTCGCACTCCTGCCCGACCGTCATGTCAGGGTACCTTTTGTCTGGAAGATTCGCACAGTTGCGGTTCTTGCCACACGGTGGTGGTACCACGTCTATCCTTTACGAACACATCAGTCAAATATACTTCGCACTCATCATGTAAAGCAATGTAACGTAATCTAATGTAACATATCGTAAAAACGCTGTGTGATGTAACATAACGTCTTGTAATTCATTTTAATTTAACGTTGTCATTTTAGCAGATCACGCTTGTCTAAGGAAATGACATCAAAACATTGGCATTAACGCCTCGTTGTAATTTTATACAATATTCTATTCATTGTCTCATTAAATAATTAAACCTTTATTTTGTTAAGTTGACAACAATCAAAGTCCTGTTGTTGTGTAGTTAGGCTTTTCAGACATTTTTACAATTGTTTCATCGTTGTTTATCTTTGTCTAAAGTTCAACTGAATTGACCTACGGACGGCATTCCCCGTAATTTTCGTCGTAAGCGTAGTCCGGCAAACAATCGACGGTTTGTCCAACTCCTCCGGTACACAGGGTGTAGGACGAGCATCCAGCACAGCATGGGCCATCGGGCAGTCCGCTGCAGTCCGCCTGTGCGTCGATCACAGCCACTGACAGCAGAGGAAACAGAGGCATTACTAACTGAAGATGTAGGTCTTTAGAACATCAGAAGGCTAAGCCAGATGCAGACTATATATATATATATCCATCGCATCTCGACGAATGTATGTCCAGCTTATCTTAATTTGCAGGTCCTTATATCTGTTACACAGCGATACTGGAGACATTGGAGTCTACCAATGGTGAGTGGGAAGACGACCTCCCACGGTTGTCGTAATGGGATTGTTGATGTTCAAATCAACCAACCAACTAAGTTTATTAAAACAACCAAATAGTTAATACAAACAATATCTAGAACAATCAGAGAGTAATAGTCGGTGTTTTAATAGGATGCCCCAAAGGGAAGGTCCCGCCAGGCGGGGCACCCCAACATCAATAGGCTGATGTTACTTGTCAGTACACAGTTTTAATGAACATTTATAGTAGGCCTATAGTAACTTCTTTTTTCAGTTTTTAGCTTGTAGTAACTTTTCTTAGGGACCACGCATGATGCTCATGTAAATAATAAATTAATTTACAGTTCTGTGTGACTTCTGAATCTCTTATATATATAAGTGGGTTATAGTGGGAGGGTTTGTTCTCCCATTACAACTGGGGGCGGGGCGGATTAGACGCCACTGGGTGCAGATCTTCTGGCCTGGTCTCGTTAAGTTATATATGAGCATCTATATGCAAACTTATTGATTTAAAGCAGCAGTCATCTCCATCTTAATCGTCGATGCAGCTATATTATCAGCACCACCAGAAAGGTCACCCTAAGTAGGCTTATGAACTTAGTCACAACATCCTATTAATATTACATTCACTTGTTATAAGGGCACTGAAAATCTGATAAGAGGGAAAAGACCATCATTGCAACCCGTCCTTCATCCTCATCCTCATGTTCCTCTCTCTATCACCCCCGGGCTTTCCACTCAAAACTGAAGTGTCACCTTTTCAAAAACTCCTACCCTGACTCATCTGATACTCCGCCTTCCAATAATTCTCGCCGTAAACGACACCCGCCTTGACAGCTGCTCTGCCTCGCCTGATCTGGTACCCTGGAAATCGGACTTGGGCCTCTTTTGGACTACTCTCTGGAAACCCCCTTAGATTTGGTTTGGCCTCCTGGAAATCGGCCTTGGACCTCTTTTGGATCACTCTCTGGAACCTTCTGATCTGGTACCCTGGAAATCGGACTGACCTCTTTTTAGACTACTCTCTGGAAACCCCCTTTGATTTGGTTTGGCCTCCTGGAAATCGGACTTGGACCTCTTTTGGACTACTCTCTGGAAACTCCCTCTGATCTGACGTAACGCTCGTGAATAGGCTGGTGTCCTGCGCTTGGCCTTCGAGTGGCGCTTTAGAAGTTTGGAGATTACGATTACGATTACGTAGACCAAGAAGAAAAGGAAAACGAAAATGAAAGAGGAAATTTCGTTCTTCTGATATAGGCCCTATGCTTTAAACGTATTATTCAACGTCAGATGCATCTCTAAAATTAAATTAATTAAATGAACAAAAACTACAAGTGATAATAATCATCAAATCAGAACAACACAAAAAAGCATGTAATCATGCAATGCCTGATTTGTGATCTAAGCAGAACGAAACCAAACTTCACAAAGAACTTTACAAATCACCCCGCACAACGCATCTTACTGCTGACTAGCAAATATTATTCAATATTATTAGTAAACTTCTGTGGAACCAGTTACGTCAACTAGAGCGTTAAAATAAAGCCTCATTCTGGTCAATACCAAAAAGCAGTGCTTTTTTCTAGAAAAAAGGTTCGAGAACTGAACAATAGGTTCCGGAACTGAACAATGATGGGAGTGCTAAAATTCCGAGCAAAACGAGATTGATGGTTGGGAGGGTCTCAATAAACACTGAAAACAGTTCACAATTCTTAAATTAAATTTAAAAAAACTAAAACTAAATTATTATTATACCTAGTTCCCTCGGGGTCTTAAAAAATATTGCTTTTATCATTAAAATAGATAAAAATATTTTTAGTAGCTGAAAAAGATGCCGGAAGGCCGTTCCGATGCGCTCCGGCTGAAAAAGTTGTGCCAGAAAGTCAGTCCACTGAAACAAAGAGGATGCTTCTCATGCATAAGGAAAGTAAAAAGGCAGTTCTTAGGAAGCGACCAAAATGGCACAAGAAACTGAACAATGCGAGCAGATGCGGGGAACAGAGTTTCAGAGCTTTGGATTCGTGGGAAAAATCTAACAATTCTCGTATGCCAAGAACAGTTTCGAGTTTTGGAACATACAAAAGCGGACAATCACAATCACATGAACGAGTTAAATGATGATAAATTTGTTGAATGAATACCAATTAATGGTGAGAAATTGAGACAGTGATTCTTTGGTTAAAGTGTAAACGTGAACGCAACACGACTATGCAAGGACTATATTAAGGAATATGTTTAGCATCTAATGCACTAGTTTATAAACAAGAGGGCATCGGATAAGATTAGCATTTCGTCATCGTAACAGGTATAACAAAATTGTCCTTGTATTTCTGAGCCTGTGCATAAGATTTAAATCATAAGCTCCTGCGTTTTAACAAAGACAAATTCTATTGATACAAATATTCTTCCTAGTGTCATACCATGCTTCTGGAGACTTTCTCTGTTTTTCTATCGTCTGTCTCTCAATCTACATACGTTGAATCTCGATCCGTTGTAGAGGCGTGCAGTAAGTGAGAGAGTGTTTCAGTGCCCACCACTTCACTTCTTTGAAATTGCATTGCGTTAATTTACACTAAATTATATTGGAAAGTTACAGAATGTTGCTCAAATAAAATATCACCTGCGAGACAAAGAACGAAGGCAACTTGGAAGATCATTTCGCCGAAGAGGCCTCTTACACGATCCTCAATTGAAAACGAATAGCCTGGGTGGATTACATAATAATTATATAATATATAGGTGTGAGACAGGCTTCGCGAGAGACAGACCAGCTGTGGTAAAAAAAATAATATGATGATGATAGATAATACTAGGCGTACGTGTAAGATAAGCAGAGTTGTAAATTAACTTTTTTACTCCAGACATATTATAAAGTTGAACTAATTTTAAGACGCAGCTATATTCATCGGCAACTTTTTAAATAACTTCGACCAATGTAATGTAATGTAAGAACATTTATATAGCGCCTTTAAAAAGGCAAACAAGAGAAGGTCTTACTCTGGAGAGAAAATATTACTATATCAGAAACTATAAGATTTCAGTTGTTCTTTCAAGTTTATTACAGACAAACTCTCCATGCAGAGGCAACTATATAGCGCCCGTCCAACATTTCTATCAAGAGGGGGGGTAAGCCCTGGCGAGAGTTAACAGTTTCCAAAGTGCTATTGAAAGTTAATGAAGCATCCTTTGACAGGAGGACAATTTGATCCAGCAGGAGGTTGTACCACGTTGGTGGCTCAAACACTGAAACTTCAGAGTACGACTCTTTAAATGTGTGCAAATTTACAGTTTCATTATCAAATATCTTGACCTCCTATAAGTCATATTTCTGTTCAAATTTTAATTTTCACTTCTATTTTGTTTCCGTCAGGCAAATAATTTTTGTTTTAGTTTCAGTTTCCGTTAAACGAAAATTCATAATAGGCCCATTCGTTTCAGCTTCTATTTCAGTTAAGCTGCTTGCAACTGTTTTCACTCGCAACTATTCTGATTTCTTGTCGTCCTGAGTACTGCAACTCGCTTCTCATTGGCGCTGCTCAAAGACGTTTCCCCCAGTACTACACACGTTTCAAATGTTCTAGCAAGAGCCAAAAACCCTGAACATTATCATATTACACCTGCGTTGCACTTATAACAGTTACTGGGGAGGGGGCTAGATGAATGGTATCACTATGGCCTGAAGAGCATTAGATCTTGAACACTCGCAGTTAGATGCCCGTAAGCCCCTCTAAGTTGACTCAACCTTCCACTAACTAGGGATCAGCAGTTAATTGTAATTGTAATTAGTAGCTTCTATTGCGCCGGTGTCTAA
Organism: Allolobophora icterica; assembly: GCA_963556255.1. NCBI lineage: Eukaryota > Metazoa > Annelida > Clitellata > Crassiclitellata > Lumbricidae > Allolobophora > Allolobophora icterica. The sequence goes on from OY744608.1 coordinate 56,515,662, forward strand.
TGCACCAGGCATCGACCGATGGCACACCAAAACCAAGCCGTAATCAGGTCAATATCCAGAGGATCAGATAACGCCTTACAGGCTGCCAATACGTGTGTTAATTAAGATCTTGCTAATTGTACTGTCGTATGTTTCAATGTAACTTACTGCAGTTTATCAGTGAGCTTGTCAATAAACACGAATATTATTACAGTCCATCGAGCAAAGAGTTGAGCTTGAAATCTGACTTACGTTAAAAAAGTTGCATTCAAATTCACAGAGCTACCTGCGCTCCTTGCTCACACCTGTGTTTAGCTTTGACTATCAGCTCTATGCGTTCTGTCAGTTCTCGAATGTTATTCAGAACTAACGTTGAAACCAGTGGCGTACCGAAAGGGGCAGAGGGGGCGAGTCACCCCGGGCGGCACTTTTTCAGGGTCGGCAAAATAGGGTTGAAGAAAAATTAAAAAAAGAGTGAATGTTGGATAAAAACTGAAAAGTAGGATAGAAAAAAGAAAGAAAAAAAAAAAAAGAAGGCAAGAAAGAATTAAACGAGCCCTCTAGTTCAAAAGTGGTTCAAGTCCATTTTTTTAGATTTTTAACTTGAACCGCTTTTCCACTAAAGTGAATGCGCTCTTTCACGTCGTAAATTCAGTTCAACTGCTTAACGCCTCTATCAGGGCGTATTTTGACGTATTGATTGTTGAACTGACAACAATTAATACATTTCAGATTTCATTAGTGAATCATGCTTGTTTAATTCATTCTTAACGTTTGCTCCTTTGACTGTAAGTTTGTGCAAAAGTGGTTCAACTTAGCTTGATTCACTTTTGCGCATAAATCTTTTCACTCATTATGGCATTTCACTGCGGACCATTCCAACTGTTCCAGCGAAGTTTTGAATGGTTTCAGTTGCATGTTTTTAAAATCTAGCGCTTAGTAATCTTCGTGAGAAAATTAATATCGTGCGCGCTCTTATATTCTTTATGCTAGTTATTCTTTGGTACCAACCTCGTGTGAAAATTTGTGACAAAATGGAGAGGACAGCGTCTTGTGCCTGCGAAATTTGTTGATTTTGTACAAAGGTATGGTTTGCAAACTACATAATACACATACGCCTACTGGTTATATTATTTCGGAAGATTTCCCTTCGTTCTTGCAAGCAATTATTTTCGCAGTCATTTTATGCAAAATTGTAATTGAACAACCAATTTATTCTGCATAGAGAGCCAACTTAGAATAATTATTTCTGATGCAAACATCGGCTAGTAATGCAATGGATTACTGAAAGAAACATTTTCTACATCGATAGTAGTCCAAACAAAATATTGTGGTTGTTGAATATGGATGTGCCTATTAGTTTACTAGATTCCTAAAGCTAAATTTAACGTTTTTAGTGCATTGAATTTTATTGCTTTGTATGTAGGCCTAAATGTGCCGATTAGTGGGCAGGCCAGCTTAAAGGTAGATAGGCTAGTAATGTTCACTGTGAAATGCCAGTTTGTGAATGTAAAAGGAGGATCAATGCAATGTCATCTTGTCAAAAGCAGCCTATATCATTATTTTCTAAACAAAGTCTACATTGCTTACCAGATTCCACCAATAGTGAAGATTACTACATGTTGCTTAAACTCTGTTTTAAACACAGGGCATGAACACTGCACACCAAACCCTGCAGGCTTGCTCGAATCTGTTTTCATAGAGTTTGTGGATCAGCCACCAGTGGAAGCAAGAACAACAAACCCTACGACAGTGATCAAAGCTGATCTAGACGCCAATGCTGATCAGCCACCAGTGGAACCAAAAACAAACTCTGCAGGGTTGCTCGAATCTGTTTTAATGGAGTTTGCAGGTCAGCCACCAGAACACTGTGCCAGTGCTCGAAAGTCCTACACTGAGCGGCCTTGATTGCAGTTGTACAAGCATCGTTATTCCAGTTGTCTATGATATAGCTATGGTGTAGTGGCTCATGTTTGTTGGAAAACAATGAATGTGGGCTTTGACTTCTTCAACCAAATTATGAGGTATCTGCTGATGTGTATGTTTATACTTTCCTCTCTTGTCACCCTGTGGAACACCTCCATTCAGTCGCTGAACATAAGAATTATGTTAACTCGTCCGTCACTCACACCCAAAGTTTTGCAGAAATAATTTCTTACAGACTTTCACTTTTCTGTCACTTCTAGCCAGTGTATACAATCAAGAGAAATTCTTTTGGAATGATTTTCTTTTCCTTGATCTTTGCATGGCAGCATCGTGATTCGTGAACATCTAAAGAACATCTCCTTGTTGCAACTGACTTCTGTTCAAAACATCCAGCAATGTATGTAGTCTGTGCAGTATGACTACCTAACTGCCAACAGTTCCAATGAATTTCTTGCCTTTCTTCTTTGGCAATTTTTGCAACACAGTTACTCTTGCAACAACAGCAGTAATGCAATTAAAGACCTTTGTCGGCACTATTTTCCCAGGTTGACTGACATATTCTTGCCTTTTACTGTGCATGTGTTTTCTACGATTTTTAGCCCAGAGCTGCTCACATCTTGGTCTCTTTCTAAAGACAGATTTTCACTAAGCGTGCTTTCAGAAACATCCACTGAAGGCTCAGAATCACCCTTAGCAATGTCTGAAGTAGGTGCTTGTTCGAAGACATTTGACAGAATGGAAGATGATTCAGCAACTAACAATATGGCATTATCATTTAGTTCATACTGAGACAAACTAGCTGGTCATCTGACAGATGTTGCTACAATCACACTTTAGCAACTCTATTGTCTGCTGAGAAGATAGCAGACATAAAGTAGTTACTGAAGTACATGCTACCTGTACATCACAGTTTCTTTGAGGCTATATTAGATGCGGTTCCTCCCACTACACAGCAGCACTACTATGAAGATGAACTATTATGTGAAAGTGAACTACCAGATGATGACAAAGATAAAGGCCCACAGTTGCAGAAAGCACATAGCGATTGTGTTCCTGAAGTTGGTCAGAGTCGAATGCGAAAAAGCTGCATCAAGAGGTTAGCATCTAACAAGCTCACAGTGAACAAGAAAACAATAAGTCAGACAGAAAGTCCGGTGCACAGCAGTCAGTGTATTCAAGAAGAAGCTGTAATAAGTCAGCCTAGATGATTCAAGACAACACTGAGGCTTCATATGGAGAAAAGAAAAAAGTGCAACTATTTCAGTTGGGGAGATCAAGAAACATTAGCAGAAAGGTCGCACAAGGAATTTAAAATACTGGTGATAATAGTGATATGAACAACCTATGTATAATCATTCATGTAAAGATAATTTTGTTCTTTCTGTTGCTTGAGTTTAATTGCTTCTCAGTGTGATTGTTCTAGTTTATAAGATCTTTTGGACGTTTGATGCTTCTTACATGGCTGCATTGTCAATGCATCATGCTTCTAATTTATGCTATATGTACTGTCATGATAGCATGCTTCCTAGTTTATAGCCCTATGGTCACACCTAAGTCGTGTCAGTTTCCAAGACATGGGTGACTGCATTTAATTGTTTCTTCGTTAGCACACGTGATTTGCTGCATTGTTATGACGTTTCTTGGTTACAAAATGGTTGAAAATCTGTTTGGTTGTAAATCGGTTTGGTTACAAAATGTTGGCTACGTAATTAAAAGTGTAACTCTGTGTTTAGTAAACAGAATTATTTGTGTGTTTATACAATGATTCGAATGATAATTAATAATTATTATTAATAATAACAATAATAATAGTCAGGCCCGCCGAGAGGAGGCAGGGGCAAATGGCCAGGGGCCCGGCGAGTTTTAGGGGCCCGGGCAGGGCCCGCAATCAACTTATGAAAAATATTATAATCAGTTACAGAAAGTTTATGATTTATGCCTTTTTAAATATATTACCTGACACTTAACTACAATCAGTTTAAACTTCAAGCATCTGAATAAAATCATAGTTGTATATTATATAAATATAATATCGTACGGTCATAACCACACTTTTATTGTTTCAATTTGTTTTAATTTGTTTCGTACGACCGTATGATATTACATTTATATAAAGCCTAAAGATAGTTTAGACTTTAAAGGCTCGTGACTGCTCTGCGTAATGGCCCGGCTGCCCGCGACTGGTCTGCCTATACAGGCCCGTGACTGCTCTGCCTAGAGGTCCGGAATTTCTCTCGGCCGGGCCTGATAATATTAATACTCAATCACTGTAAACTCAGGTTTTTATGTCTTTTGACAAATTTTAGAGAAAAATGCAATCACTGCAAACTGATTACGTTTTATGTCTTTTGATAATAGTTTAGAGAAAAATGGGATCATCTCAGGTTGATTCACCGATGTAATTTTTATATTAATGAAATATTCGTTCATAAATGGATCAAGTCAAGTTGATTCACTTTGCCCTAGTAATCATGAATAATCCGATCAATTCATTACTGGCTCAAGTATTAAAAATGCTATTTCCTTCAAAGTTCATTAACACACACAGCAGACATGTATGCGCAATGATTAAACACATCAAAACAGTTTATAATATCAGTCTTAGGTTCCAAGAATTGTTCATTCCGATTTGAACAACCAGAGTAAACTTCACGGCCGATTTTCTCAAAACAACAAAATCGTCGATGAACCACTTAAGAACCAGAGGGCTCAAACCGTCACTTTGGTCAAGCCAGACTGGCTTGATCGTTAGGGGCTTTATCACTCTTAGAGGTCTACGTTAGACTTGAACACCGAATAGAATTGCAGAAAAGGAAACGGAATCGCATTTATCTAGCAAACCGTGGTGTAAACAGAATGACAGACTACATAGGAGCCTACAGCATAGTTTACTCTAGGGCATATTCTTGATACGCCGCCTTTCATAAACATGTATAATTGTATTTACGCCTATATTTGTATAGGTATCCAAACGAATTAATGACTTAGTATAAAATTGAATCACAAACTATCAATATCACCACCACAGCCTTTCACCACTTAGTTTAGTCCTCCTTTTAAAATTAATTTTAAAATTGGTCTGATTTTGACAGAAATTGACTGCATTATTTTATCATTTTGTCATTTTGTCAAATGACCACTTAACCTTTCAACAAATTTAGTGATAGTATTCAGTTATTTTCGAATTGTACTGTCGAAATTTATAATGCGCCACTCGAAGGCCAAGCGCAGGGCAATAGCCGATTCTCGGTTACTCGCTATTACTTTGGCAATGCTGTCTAATGAAAGGGAGACGGTTGAAACAATTAGCCTAATTTTGATGATGTCATCAATGATTTTGCAGCTGTAAAAGCTCGCAAGATAACGTTAATAGCACACTGATAAAAATGGTTATGATGACTTAATAATGACATGTATGTAGGCCTATGTACTTTACTGTTGGCCTATACCAGAGGTTTTCAAACTTTTTGGACCAGGGACCCCTATTTTGTTCTAGGCATAGCTCGCGGACCCCAGTATTTACAAAGCAAAATTTAGGCCCCTATCACTTAAAATAAAAAAAAATAACAGGCAGACAGACGATTTCCACAATACACGCTTGCTTATTTATGACGCTAAGGACTATTATAATATAAAAAGTAACACTAAATAAATTGTTATTAACTCCCTGCAATAACTATGGAACACAGTCATTTTAAAAAGAAATGAATCACATCGGTTTCGCCAAAAGCCAGTAATGTCAGCGAGAGGGATGTGCTTGCTTTGTTTTGCAAAAACTGTCCGTAATTGGTGCTAGTTTGGATAGGCCTACGCACTGTTTTCTTACGTTTCAGAAAGTTATCCATAATACAAACAGCAAAATTATATAGTTAGCATGTAACAGCGAACGTGAACGAAATAGGGATATGCTTTGCAAATCTCTGTATTATCGTTCACTTAAAGGCTAAAATCAGGCGAATTCCACAAATTTATAATTCTACAAGTCCAGAGTACACAATCAGGAAATAGACCAGCATATTGCAAATGAGGCCTTCACTGGAGGAACCACTAGACATTTTTTTAGCTACATAGCTGTGTCCTGCAATTATAATACTTAATGCTACAGACTATAGAGCAAGTGTATTTGTCAGAAAACCCAAGTCAGTCCAGAGTTACAATGAGAAGAAAATATAGCGTTTATGTCAACACAACTATACGTCCTAGCTAGAGCTTCAGTGTTTCTTCCATGGAAAAAATAACCAGACTCATAATTATTCAGTGTTGATTTTCTAAATGAAACACTTGCAGACTTTCAAAGTTTGTTTTGTGAATATCGATCTTATACCTTTTCAAATGGAATCTAGTTGTAGGCCTATTTCTGATGAAGGCTTCAAATACATCGCGCTTACATTGGGTGCAGAAATGATTAGCAGTCGATTAGCAGAAATTATATATTAAATTTTATTAAAACACACGTTTTATTATGCTAGAAATGTAACGTGACCATAAGCCTACATCTTATTTACGTCACTGTAGGCCCTAGTACGCAAAGAATAACTATCAGCAGCATCACAAAACTGGTGTGATCGAATACCCAATTGGATCCTTGTGGATCATACAGTTACAGGCATATAAGTAGCGTATGAATTTGAAAACACAGGCTGTTAATGCTAAAACCATGCAATGTTAAGCATCACATTATTTTCAGAACGCTCTCGCGGACCCCCTCCATATCCTTCGCGGACCCCAGGGGTCCGCGGACCACAGTTTGAAAAACTCTGGCCTATACTGTACAAATTACAGCGAGTCAGCGACTGTCGCAACTCATGCAATAAAATGTTTTCTTATTTAACTAAGTTGAAAATGTATAGCTAAAACGGATAATTACAAAATACAGTCAAAAGTGAAAATTCCATAAAGGCCATAAAACAATATATAAAATAAAATTGTACAGGAGACTATGTAATAGGATCGTCATGCAATATCTCAGGGTTAGAGAAAATAGCATATCGACAATTATGTGGCCAAGGGCGGCATTTCGGGCCTTCGCCCCTGGCGGCATTTCATCTCCGTACGCCACTGGTTGAAACACGTCTGTATCGCCTTGCTTACTACCTATTGCTGCCTTCAAGTTTTTCTGACACCAGATTCTGACTTGGCATATTTATGAAAAATGACTGACTGCGAAGCGACCATCGATTGAAGATGCTTCGTGCATTATGATTACGACACTAGATTAGATTAGATTAGATTAAGATTAGATTAGATTAGAATCTTCTTCGTGTATTAGCCGTTGTTAGATATCTCTGTTTAAGTTAGATATTCTGTTAATGAAGGAGTGTTTAATATGAAGTAGAACATTCTACTGTTTAAGAAAGGATGGTCGTATTGAACATTGCACTCTACTGTTTCGCTATGCTTGACGGGATTTGATTTGGCCACCTAGCGGTCATGTTAACCTTATAAAAGGAAATGTCTTTAGAGTGTTAGAGAGCATGGTTTTAGGTTTTTGATCTGACGAGATCTTGTTAGTGCTAAGGTACCAAGTCTCATTTGTATAATTAAGCGAATAACCGCACCAGTTAACTTCTGGTTTGAAGGTGTTAGTCTTCTAACCAGGTTTTCTTGGTAAACATTCAGAACGACTGTTGTTAATTAGTCTTAATTCGAAGAGATGTTCGTCTTACTCGAGTTTGACGTCTTCTTGTTGAGGGGGATGTTGTTGTCAGGTACTGTCGACTTTAAGGTATAACTGTACACAGGGGCGTAGCCAGACTTCAATTCAAGAGGAGGCAACTGTTGCTTGTCAAAACTTGTATGCAGTGGCGGCGATCTTGTTTCAGAGGTGAGGGGAATATTTTTCAGCGTCCGAAGGGCGGTCGCAAAAACTTCTGAGAATTTCTGAATTTCACTCTGAGAATTTCTTAAAATATGTTACGAAAAAAGTTGATGACCTTTTTTAGTCATTAACACATTCGAAGACTTATAAAGACACAAATTCAAGAGGAGGCAAAATGCACCTCTCCTGGGGTGTACTTGAGGACGCAGGGCTATAACCCATGGGAAATTTAAAAATCCACAAAACCAATGCCTCCTCTTGCCTATGACTGTACACTGTATTTAAATAATATACTATTTTATCATACCGGGTACCTCTACTGAGCTTTTCTAGTTCGACTAGATTGCTTGAGGGGGCCTACTAACAGCTCACGTATGTCAGAGACATTATATGTTCAATTGTAAATACGTGTAATTGCTATTTTGCCTTCAAAGTATTCTCTATTTTGAGAAATATTGTGATTCCAAATTGTGTTGATGCCCTAATTTAAGTACTTGTTAACACAAAATTAATTATTTTGCGGTCTTCAAAGCCTTTTAATTTGACTAGCTCATTTAATTTTTTAAGTTCATGGTTTTTTCCTCCTGGAAGCTAAACCAACTTAACATAAGCTAGAGAACTGCTCACAGGTTGAAATGATTCCTCGCCGCCTTTATTATCACGACTATTTTACTAGAAACGTTTACTAGGTATCAGTTTTATTAGATGCAAGTATTAATAGATTTAAGATATAATGGCATATCGGAGAATCGATCAGGTGGTCCAGTTGTAGTATTGTGGCTGTTTTCCAGGACTCTTATTGCAAGATTTAAGAACTTATTCGACATAATCAATTAATCACTCGAAGAAATAAAAAGGCAGACAATTAAGCCTACTGTACGACACTCCACAAGGACTGTTGATCTTTGATCCAAGTCCAACATTCTCGTCTTACGGATGATTTGAAAAACAAAAGTTGACCTTCTGTTGCTAATGATTCTTTCTTTGTTCTTTATTTGTTTTGGCTTTCTGGTATAATTTACGTAACGGACAATTTGGCGATCTAACTGCTGAATTGTACAACGTTTCAGAAAGATTTATTTGTTTGAGAGATAGTTAAAACGCATTATATTAAGAACCCTGTAATATATACATAACACGACAATTCTGGAAGTGTCATCTGAAATGTAGACAACAGCTACTGCACAAGCATATAACTATTTAACTTGTTTGAAAACTGCCTGGTGTTAACAACTTGGTGTTAATTTCGCACGACCAACTGGGATTCATAAAACATGAGCTGCAATGCAAGACAGAGCTTTACGTAATTTCAGTTTTTCCGACAACCAAACAGTGTGTCTAACAGGCATTGACTGCTTGCGTCAGATCTGTACAAGAAAATAAACTCTTAGTAAATCGAGTGTTATAATATTTATTTCCACAATGCAATAAGACATTACCTTGTACACAAGAATAAATGTTTCTCAAGCCAATCAAGCAAAGCAGTTCCGCTATGCAATAAACTTGGCAGTAAACGATTCCTTCGTTCGCTGAACAGTTGCGTTGGACAACTTAGGGAGATCGACTCAGAATCGTGGAGGTGGAGACACTCCATACGTTCCACATGGAGGCGGAACCTGATGTCTCCAGTTGCAGAGTTGTAGTTGATAGTGAAAGACAAGGTCGTCTGTGAAAAGATGTAGTAGTAAAAACAGTAAGAAAATAATATATATATATTACCTAGACACGGGCACTTATGCTTGGTCCGCCTGTGCGCTCTATGGCGAATAATAATGAGAGCATATTTGGCAATTACTTTCCTGGCCAGTAGGCCCCCTATATGAGAAGAGAGCGTGGAGCGGAGAAGAGGGAGCTTAGTAATGGAGACGGAACAGTAGAAGGAGCAAAGAAGAAGAGCAGATGAGATGGATAACGGGAAACAATTTAGGACCTTCCCAGAAGGCACATTTTGCAAAAATCAACGCAGCAAATGACCTGAACGGAATAAGCTAGTTATTGCAGCCGTGAAAAGAAATTAAAGTCTTTGTGAGGTTCTATAAAGCGCTATATAAATCTTCAGCTTCAAAGGTTAATTAAAATCGACGAACTATGTATAAACTAACATATCGCCGTTAAGTTAAATAACGGACACACGTGACGATGACCCATTGGCTGAGCACTCGACTTGTAATGCGAAGTGTGCGGATTCGACCTTCCAGTCAGTCGATCCCTGTATCACGACTAATCCTTCATACGCAGTTGCTTAGAGCCACCCATCTGTGCTTCATCATCACATAGTGACGCCTTAAAGTACGGTGGGGAATAATAATAATAATAATAATAATAATAATAATAATAATAATAATAATAATAATAATAACAATAATAATAATAATAATAACAATAATAATAATAATAATAATAATAATAATAATAATAATAATAATAATAATAATAATAATAATAATAATAATAATAATAATAATAAGAATAATAATAATAATAATAATAATAATAATAATAATAATAATAATACTAATAATAATAATAGGACTTGGACGAGGGTTAACCGTTCCGGAAAAAACAACTATTTTAATCTCTAAGACCCTGAGGGAACGAAGTACCTCAGGGCAAAAAAAATAACAACAACAATAATAGTAATAATAATACAAGAACAACAACAACAACAACAACAACTGATTTAACCTCTAACACCCTGGGAACGAAATACCTCAGGACAAATTTTAAGAAAATTACGTTTCCGACAAATAATAATAGTAATAAAAAAATACTGCACTTCAACTTTTCGCTGCAGTTGCTTTCCGTTTCGCAGCCAAATGTCAGAACTTAATGAATGACTATTTTTCAAGATGCAGTTACTACTCAGCATAATAATATTGATAATAGCAATTAGAATGATGGTAATAATGTTAATAATAATGACGATTTTACCTGCGGAATTTGGGGGTTGCAATTGGTAACGCCGCGGTTAACTCCGAGCATTACATCGCCTCTATCGCCAGAAGGAGGCTGACCATTGGCAGGGCCTGGTTGAACAACATAAAGACAACCCGAAACGTCTTTGGTCCTCGATCTCCGGCCTACTGGGACAGGGCACGCGCTCAGTCGGTTCTCCTGCCTTTTCTGCTGAGGATTTTCTCCAGATGATGACACGGAAGATTGCTGATCTTAGAGCGAAGACTCACGATGCCCCTCCTCCGCAATTCTCCCACACGGACCACACCTTCGAAACTGAACTTCGTCAAATAATTGCATCATCAAACAAAAAATCATCCGAACTGGACCCTCTTCCCCCATTTATTTTGGTGAACATTTTAGATGATTTAGCTCCATATTATTTTTAAACGTTAAAACAACATCGAGAACTTCATTAGAATTAACAATATTATTTTAACGTTAATTTCAGCTTAGATCTATAATTCAAAAGCTCTGTTTCAAGATGGCGTCACCCCCAAAACTAGTCAAATTAAACTGATTACTGAGTCTGTCTGAGCCTGAGGTCAGGGAGAATACTAGCCTAATGAAGAACTAATGAGTGATGACTTTTGGAGATTAGCTCTCAAGTTTGGACTTACTGAAACTACTGTTTCGTATGACTTTCTGTGGGCCACTGCCAATCTTCATTGTTCATTTGTTCATGGCATTTTTTACAGTTGTTCTAATGTCTAATTAATTGGCTTATTGGAACTCTCTATAGTCGATACACTTTTTTGAACGAACTATTTTTCAAGCCGTAATTTTTTTTTGCCGAATGAATTTATAGCCGAAAAAGGTAGTTTACGCGCTTTTACGGCTAGCCGAAAAAGGTAGTTTACGCGATTTTACATGTGGAATTTGCTGAGTGAGACTGTAGGCCTCTAATGATGAGAAATTGGACGGCTGATCTTCTGTGTAAACTGCTAACCTGCAATCAACACAAATAAGGCGACTTCTAAAATCATTTTGTGATTTCTTTAGCACACTGTTACGAACGATTAACCTTGTAGTACATTATGAACTCAGTTTTATAGTTGTGGAGTGGCGGGAAAAAGACCACCTGTGACAGAAAGATATCTGATGGTAACTAGGACTGATTACGATTGAGCTCTCTGAGTTGCCTTTCACAAAGCACTTTATTCAGTAATTTTCTGAACAGGATACTGCATTTTGAGATTTTTTTAAATCAACTTGATAGCGATCACCCATCGGTCATGTGTATTATATGTACATTATATTTACTATATATATATAAATATATATATATATGTATATATATACAGGTATAATATCTGTCTGTATGAGCATGAATAATTATATATATAGGTATGTAAGAATACGTACCAAAGATAGTGACCGAGGAGTAGGCTACGTCAGGATTGTGTTCATGAAAACGTTCACACTTTTTATTATGTATTGCTGCCAAGTTGTCTTGTAAATATATTGTGCACACATTCAGCGATTTACCTGTTCCAGTATTTTTTATTTATTCGAGCAATGTCGTAAATGGCTTATGACTGGATGATGCTATGACGATGTTATCGAAGTCTCAACTTCCAGCCCGACCGCATGTGTAACGACATCCTTTGTGAAGATGTTCCCAAAACTTACGGAGACATTCGTATCAATACTTGATAAGATAATCGAGTGTGCTGTAACATGTGTGCTTGAAACTCGTTTGAATCCGTTCAATGATAAGATCAAAACAGTGACCGAGGAGAATGAACCTCTCAAACTGAGTTTGGACTATCTGAAAACTGAGCGTCGTTTGGATAACCTGGTGATCCATGCCCTCCCGATGGCGTCCAGAAATCTTCGACTGCTGAGAGTACATACGGATCCGACTCGTGCCCTGTTACTCGTGTAGTTCTCCTAACGCTGCATCAATGGTGTGAACTGTGCCTGCCCTGATTGAGTTATGGTCGTCTCGAACTTCAACTGAGTGAGCATGACATTTTGTCCACTTACAGAAACTTTCGTGATAAGATCGACAAACACGAACCGTCGTTGATTCATCTCAGCACACGTCGTACAAGGGATGCAATATACCTGGATAAGAAAGTGCTAGCAAGTCGCATCCGCAACTGGATGATGTTTGCTGTCTTCATCAATCAGAATCTTACAAGATTAAGTGCGGAACTCTGCCAAAGCGGTCACTTCTTAGATCATTGGCGCCTGGACGATGTGTGGTTTCGTTCCCATGAGAAAATCACTCTCCAGGTGAAAATCACTCTCCAGGTGAAAGGCCCCTCGTCGGGATCTTCCATGTAAAGGATCTGCAACAGGTGCGATATGAAATCTGGTCGATAACAACCACATTTTTGTTTCTTTTTGCAGCAATTGAATTTTTTTTCCTCATGAACTTTGTTACTCATACTACCGTGGTATACGCTTTATTTGCAATTTTATGCTACTGTAAATCTCATCAAACTTCTTGCTTCAAGCTTGTAATGCCTAGTACTACGTCTTTTGTTATTTTATTTTCTGGCATTTTTAAAGTTGATTTGATGCATGAAAAGGTCTTTTAGTTTGAGCAATATTTTCATCGCTTTTCATCGATAATCCAGCTTTTAGTGTGAGCTTTATTTTCATCGCTCATCCAGCTTCTAGTTTGAGCATGTTTTCATCGAGAATCCAGCTTCTAGTTTAAGCTATATTTTCATCACTCGTCCAGCCCCTAGTTTCAGCTATGTTTTCATTGCCCTCCCAGCTTCTAGTTTGAGGTATATTTTCCTCGATAATCCGGCTTCTAGTTTGAGCTATATTTTCATCGACAATAAAGCTCAAACTAGAAGTTGGATGGCCGATGAAAATATAGCTCAAATTAGAAGCTGGAAGATCGATGAAAATGTAGTTCAAACTAGAAGCTGGATTCTCGATGATTAGGCCCTTTTTAAAATATTAATTATTTATCGTGAACCATTTGTCAGTGAACCATTTTGTCCGTGAACCATTCGTCGGTAAACCATATGTCTTGGAACCGAAGTGTAATAATACAAATTTAATGTATTTAATGGAATGCATTGAAAAAAGATAAAAGATTTATTAACGGAATGCAACGAAACGATTACAAAGCAAATCATGCTTTCTTCCGTTCCGAATACCAGGATTCTGTTCGCGTCATGCGCGCGATTTAGTGGTTATGTCGGCGCACAACTATGTAATATAAAATAAAATAAAACACTTATTTATTTCCCATACCAGCTGATATAACGCAATAAGTAATAATCATTGATAAATGTTTAAGTGATTTGATAATCTCTCAGCTGTCCCTCAACCTTGAATGCTAATACAAGTTTCGGTATTGAACCCTCGATATAAAGTTTTCGCCGGCGCTCTTATGTCGGCGTTCTTTTGTCGGCGCTCTTTTGTCGGCGCTCTTTTGTCGGGCGCTCTTTTGACGGGTCACCCATGCTGGCAACCTTTCATCACTATTAGAAAACGTTTGCTTAAAAAAATTTTAGTGCCATTTTCACTCCAACCTATTATACAACCTATGATTATAAACCGAATGAGGTAGTCTGTGAAAGTGGACCCTGCTATGTTTCTCAACCGAATTTCTGACGAAACAGAGATCCGCTAAGCAGTGGCGGCGCCAGACACTTTTTGTAACCAGGGCATAGCCAGGGCAGTCATACAAGTAACCAGTGCAGAGGGCGATTTATGGAGAGCGAGGTAGCACGAGCTTAAATGGTGACCATAATTTAATAAGATCGCGCTACCGCGCTTGCCATGAATCGCCCCAGCACTGTTATACATATCTATAGTCAGGAGGTCAGATGGGCGAAGCCCCCGGAAGCTGAACTCTTTTTGACATTTGTACAGTAAATTTTAACATTTCAGTGAAGTAAGTGAAGTTACATCTCAAGATATAACAAATATGCCCGAACAAATTCTGGACAGGGCAAAAATTCTGGCAGGGCATCGACCAGGGCAAAGGCTTTTTTACCAGGGCATATGCCCTGGCGCGCCCTGGTGTAGCGCCGCCCCTGCCGCCAAGTGGTAATCAGCCGCATTTTTTAATCAGATGTCCTTGAATCACAGGTGGTCCTTTTCCCCGATGACGAGACTGATAAAGCCACTCGTCGACTATAAAACCGAGTTACTATTGCGTGTAACGTTGTTGCTGGTCAGAGTTTGCTAAAGACATCGCAGAAATGTTCGTAGAAGTCGGCATAATCGTTTTGCTCGCAGGTAAGCATTTTAGTCAATCTATCAATACTCTTTCCGATTACTAATCATTATTCTTTTTTTCCCAGAAGATGTATCTTTATTCAAACCATCTGATTGTCTTTTCTGTGTGTGCCAAAAGTCAGAACTGTTCTTGAAAAAAGACTGTTCGATTGCTGAACCTAAAGTTTAAAAACTCTTTCCACTTCTTGCAGTCTCATGTGGGATTTCTGTCGTAACCTAAGACTTATCCTTTTCATTTGACTTGTGGACGATAAGCTGACTCATTGTTCAATGGACTGACTTTCGGGTACTGGCTTCATTTTGATGCGACATTGGTCGATGAATCGTGCATTATACACATGTGTCAATTAAGTCGCTATTAATTAATTAATTCGTTAATCAGATTAATTTTATATGGTGAATATTTTATCGCCGGTAGAGGGCAGAAGACGCAAAGCAAAATCAAAAATATTTTGAACACTACTTACTATAACATGCTGGCAACCTTTCATCACTATTAGAAACCGTTAGGCATTACGCTATAATTAGCAATGTCTCTGTTTCCTCTGCTGGTCAGTTGTTAGGATCGACGCCCAGATCGACTGTACTGACCTTCCCGATGGTTCATACGATACTGGATGCCACTCCTACACCCTGTGTACCGGAGGAGTGGGAGATAGCATCACCTGCCCTTATCCGAACGAGGCGTACAACCACGAAATTCAAGGATGCGACTCGTATGTGAATTTTAATTAAACTCTAAACTCTAAACAAAGATAGTCAACGATGGTATTCAACGATATACCTTACAATGGTAAGACTGGCAAAATAGCATAGCTTAACGACAGCATTTTGACTGCTGTCAGAAGAGGCAATCTATTATACTAACAACTTAATTAAATGAAGTCTTAATTATTTACTAAGTTAATAAGGCACGGCAATAGAATAATGCATAAAATTATAACGAAGCAATAATCTAAGAAATTCATTAGGCAAGAATTTCTGTCTGTTTAACCAACAATATTACACTAATATGCACAAAATAACATTTATTAATATTACGTTGTGTTACATTACATGCGATTCATTGTATCATATGATTACAGTGAATTACATAAGGCACTTGCTTTGTTTAAGGTTCGCGAACACACCACCGCCATGTGGCGTCCCCACCGACTGTACGGGACTTGAAGACGGCTTGTACCCTATAATGGAACCAGCCGGACAGGAGTGCGAAGGCTTCTACACGTGTTACGGCGGAACCTCCCACGGCGTTACTCCTTGTAATCCCCCAAATGAACATGGTACTACTGTCATTATTATCCGCATAATTATCATTCGAATAATTATCATTGATGCTATTATTCTGCCGAGTAGTAAAAATCATCCTGATCAGCAATCATTCTTCAGGTTCCGACACTGGGCAGTCGCCACGGAAAGTAGCTGCAGTGAAGTGTTCATCTGTAATTATTATCATCATTATCATTCTAATTATTAGTAATATTATTTTTATTATTATCATCATCATCGTCGTCGTCGTCGTACTTTGTGACGCCACTATCTAATGACGAAACACAAATCAATGGCTCAAAGCGACTGCGCATGAAGTATCATCCTAAAATCGTGACACAGCGTGAGCTCGAGTCGAGTCTCGAATCAGCACTCTTCGTATGCTCAACAAAGTCGGACACCATCATGCTTATTAGTTGTATAACTGAAGGTCTGATTTTTTGAGAACATACATAGTCCTTGTATTTCAATGAAGCCTCGAAATTATAAAAAAAGTGAATGATTGGTAGGTGATAATATCTCACTCAAAGCTAAATACTTTTCAGTATCCGTACATCTATCTAAAATGAACGTATATAGTGCCCCTACTCAGTGGCACTCCCGACCCAGGCCCGGTCAAAAAGAAAGGTCTTAAGAAGGCCATAAAAAGTACCTGAGAAGTCCCTAGGGAGGGAGCGAAGGGAGAGGGAGGTCATTCCAGACGGTAGGACCCACCACGGATAATGCCCTACGCTGCGCCATAGCAGTACAAGCATTGGGGACGACAAAATCACCCCGGGAGGCCGAGCGCAAGACACAGCGCGACCCGCACAAGCGGAAGTTAAAGTAAAGAGCTCGCAGAGGTAGGCCGGAGCCCGCCCTAGGACACAATGCCACGCCATGGTGGAGAACCTGAAATGAATGCGATGCTGGACAGGAAGCCAATGGAGGACGTCTCGCGTAACTTCAGAGACGTGGTCAAACCTGGAGATACCGCCAACTAAGCGTGCAGCCGGCGGCCGAACCCTCTCTAGGCAAGGCAGGCGAGTCTGAGGAAGTCCAACAAAGAGAGAGGAGTAATAATCCAATCTATTGACAATAAATGCATGTACCAGAGTGGAATCCGCCGAGAATGAAAGGGAGCCGGATACGATACGCAGTTGGCGCCGTTGATAGTAACAAGCACGAGTCAGCTCATGAATGTGCTGTTTATGTTTCCGAGTGCGGATTCTTTAATTAAGAAAAAAAATACCTCGTCTCATCTCAGATCACATTGCATAGCAGAATGTCACGTTATGGAATGCAAGAGCATCTAACTATCACATCAATCAATCCATCTATCAAATCGCTT
This sequence comes from Allolobophora icterica, assembly GCA_963556255.1. Taxonomy (NCBI): domain Eukaryota; kingdom Metazoa; phylum Annelida; class Clitellata; order Crassiclitellata; family Lumbricidae; genus Allolobophora; species Allolobophora icterica. The sequence continues at coordinate 56,533,154 of OY744608.1, forward strand.
ATCAGGTCCATTATATAAAACTGCACAGAGAACAAGCAATGCAGGTTAAGGCTTCGACAAAGAGATTAAGCTATTCTAGTTTATCTGGTCGACCCAGCCATGTTCCCATCATGCAAATTGTCACTTGACTACCGTGAGTAAATCTGTTACACATGACTTGAGGGCAACAAAGCCCTCCGATGTTACTGGTTTTCAAGGTTAATCCCGTTTGGTTAACATAAATTACAGCCAAAGGGATGGCTCATGCTTGTTTGACTTTGAATTTGATTTTTAAATAAAGAACACCATAGCATCACTAGCAATCGGTAAACTCCACATGCTGCTTTCTCTGATTCCTGCTAAGGGTTATCAACATGCTTTGCAATTGAACATTTACAAAGCGCCTTTTGAAACTTCACAACTTAACTGGAAGGTATCATACAGAAAATTAGCCTATTTTGCGTAGATTATCTGCGCGAGATTATTGCGTCTGTTTCTTCTGGGCAAATCCTGTTTTGAATTCAGTTTTTTCATCTCATCCGCCCTTCCTCTTCACTCTCTTCTCCTGCCCTGTCCGCATTTCTATACTCCATCTTCTACCCTACTCCTCTCGCTCTCTTGCTAATGAATAAACATTAAACTGATCTGCCTGACCCTTTCGAACGCGTGCAAATTGCACTCCTACCAGCTTTCAACCACTATTATCTCCGTAATCCTCCTGGCAGTCTGCGATCTTGGTCTTTTGGTTGAGCCTTGATGCATGGGTGGGCTCTCGTGCATTCCGTGTCGTCCAAGGAGTTAAATCGCCTACCACTGTCTACTCGATGCCAGTGATGGGCAATAGTTAACTAAAAAGTTGCTAACTTTTAGTTTAACTAACAAAATTTAGTTAAGGATGAAGCTTAACTAAAAATAAATAGTTTAGTTAAAACCATAGTTTAACTAAAAAAATTAATTGCTAACTAAAAAGTTTAACTTAAAAAATCAGCAATACGCAACTATTTTCCGCAATGAATATTGAACATTGTCAACAACTCAACGCGAAACTTATTGAATAACACTGCATGGTTTTAGCATTAACAGCCTTTGTTTAAAAAAATCATAAACTACTTACAGTATGCCTGTAACTGTATGCTAGAACAATACCCATTGCATAGTTTGAAGGTGAAATTGTCATTGACGCTCTGCATTATTAGGGCTACAGTTCACTTAACCTCTGTTATTGTGAAAATGTTTGTCGTAAAAAGTTGGAAAAAAGTTGGAAACAGTTTAACTACTTTTTTTAGTTTAGTTAACTAATTTCCAAAATCAGTTCCCAACTTTAGTTAAACTAATTTTTTTAGTTGGAAAATAGTTTTAGTTTAACTAAATAAAAATTAGTTTAGTGCTCATCACTGTTCGATGCTCGAACGCTTTCTCTTCCTGTGAAGACAGTCGAGTCAAAGCTGATTATTTCTAATTGGTCTTCAGGCATTTAGATATCTAACTGTTCTTCACCTGTTCACTTACTAACCGCGCCTTCGATTCGCATTTCTTTGTGACTTTGCGCGCGTAAAAAATATTTTATGTAATAATAATAACAATAATAATAATAATAATAATAATAATAATAATAATAATAATAATAATAATAATAATAATAATAATAATAATAATAATAATAATAATAATAATAATAACAAAATAATAACAATATTAATAATGAAAATAATGTTATTAATATAAATAATAATAAAACAAATTACAATATTAGTAATTAAATAAATTCCAAATGTGTATGCATATTTAGAATTTCTCACTGGCGACACATTGCGCCACATCCAGGTCACACATGAATGGTGTCAAAGGTATATATTCTCTTATTGGACTTCACCATTGCATGTTTTTCCAACAGACCTGGTCTTTGACGATAGAGTGGATACCTGCAACTGGAGAGCGCAGACTCTGCCTCCATGTGGGACGTTTGTACCTACCGCTTCTCCGTGAGACCGTCTTCCAAAGCCGTCAAAGGAAACTCTGCTTCGAACGAAAGAAACATCTGCTGCTAAATTTCTTGTCATGCGGAACTGCTGCGACTTTCTTCGAAAACGATCTTTATTTTCAACTATGGAATGCTTTCTGTGCAGTGAAATGTCGATTCTATTCTAAGGCATTGTATGTTGGAAATAAATATTCAAACCTGGTTCTTGAAGTGCTTCTTTTTTTATACAAATCCGATGCAAGTAGTCAATGCCAGTTAGATACACAGTTACAATATCTGAAGAAAACTTAAATTACTGAGTCTATTTGACCCCGGCCTTACAACACAAGATCTGTAGCACCGGCAAATAGGATGGTTTTCACGCGTCTACGGAACTGGAGAGGAGAAAGGAAAAGAAGCTGTTGGCGGAGAGACAGAGGGAGACAGTTCCAAGCCGAGGGGCTCTCATAATCGAAGCTCCTGGATTGGGGATTTGGGCCGTGGAAGAGCGAATACGAGGGACATATTGGCGAGGTGCCCATTCAAATGGGCAGCGGTGGTGAAGAATAAATTGATTGGGTGAGGTTCAATTTATTGCAAAGATATGCAGGATCGAGGCTATGCGGTCGCTATTATAGAAACATGTACAGTTATACATTTACATTTATTTACATTCAGTAAAAAATAAATCGCTGAAAAATATCTCGAGATGATCAAATTTCCTAAAGCAAAAGATCTTCTTGCTAGTTTTATTTTTGAGCAAATATCTCTTCTGAATTCGCATATTCACTCATTGTAATCAGCTGTCTGAGAGTTATGTGTGCTTTTAAAGCAGTAAGTCCCTGTTTGAGTAACTGAGCCTCAGTGGCAGATAAAATATATTAACGTCTCTTATTCAACCTGCTCTCTTGCAGTGCCGGCCTTAGGGGCGTGCGAACCGTGCGGCCGCACGGGGCCCGCAACTTAGGGGGGCCCGAAAATGTCACAGAAAATTAACATCAACAAGTCACCCTAATAGTAATATTATGGTTTCGATTAAATCTTCTCTTTTGTCAATAAAATAAAAGTCAACTTCCTTTATATCCCAGGATTCTCGTATATAGTTAAATTTGACTTGTTGTACTTGTTAGCAATCTACTAAAATAAAATGATTAGCAATGAAAAACAATTCGACTTGTGTAATGGGGGAGGGCCCGTACAGTATACTCTGCACGGGGCCCAAAATATCCTAAGGCCGGCACTGTCTCTTGGATTAGATTTGACTAAGCGCCGGTGAATAAGCTAATCTACCAGTCGCAACGCTTGTGTGGCGCTAAGAAATTTCTTTAAATTGAATGGCAATGGGAGGTGACCCCAACACGTTCACTCTTTGTCCATCGCGTAGAGTTACTTAGATCGATCTATTTACCTTGAATGTATGTAGACTCAAATGAAATAGTGGGTATTAGGGGTCTGCGGGTACACACAGAGAGCCTCATTTGAAGCGAGCGATCGATCGCTCTACTTGCTCGCTGGCCTAGCAAAGTTCCCGACGGCCGACGAGCGGTAAATCGGTCGCCTAGCCGAAGGCGTCGCACCGTCGGTCGTCGCTCGATGAGTTTGAGTTAGATTCCAAGACGATAGACGAACCTGGAGCCAGATCATTATTTTATTTACCTAAGTTTCGTCTTCGAACCGCTAGAGTTGGTTGGGAATACAAGGAGCGAACTGCATAAGCGCCCTCCAGTCATCCTACATGCCTCGATTGCCACATATGCCGCGCAAAACCTCGGAGAGAGCCTGCGAGCATTCGAAGCGTGCCCCTCTGACTATATGTTTAAGAAGTGGGCCTTCGAGCTCCGGATGCGCAAGCATATCGGGACAACAGGCCTGAGCCAGCTGCCGCGGCGCTGCAGGGGCACCTGCACCATCGATGCCACCCGAACTCTACGGATCCGCAACTAATGCAGGGAGAACCCGGGGCTCGCAAGACCTCGAACCACGATCGCCGACACTATTCAGCCGGGTCAAGGGTGGAAGATTCGAACCAGGACACGGACTACCTCGATGCCCGTGGAGATCAACGGTTCCATCGCCAGATGCAGCTGCCTTGTACCCAAACAGTGATCGCAGACCCCGCGCACGCTCCGATGGCATACTATAAAACAGGTCATATGGGGCAAACGAAAATTAGGTACCCATAAAGCGCCTTAGGATTCAAGCCTGCTGCATAATCAACGACGTTCATAAAGATCACACAGTTGTGGCACCAACACCAAAAATAGCCTAACAGAAAGTGCTTGAAAGAGCGTAAATGTGCTAAGAATGAAAAACGAACCAGCAACTTGACACCACCAAGTCACAAGCCAAAAAGAGATGCCTGGCGGATAGCGACCTTCTAAAACGTGTCATACGGGTTAGATAGATGTAAAGTACCCCTACACTGTATAAGCCGTAGACTTCATTGCGAGATTCTAAAAAATCTTCAGTTATTCTAAGAAGCAATAATTATCACCCTTTATCTACATAGATTGCATCATAAGAAAGATGGATATTTATGTGTATGAAGGCAATATGTATATGAATGTACGTACGACTATATGTATGTGTGTATGCATGTATGTATGTTTATTTGATATGATATATATATACATATATATATATGTATACGTAGACATTAGTAAGGTAGATGAATGGGAAGATTATATAACAGAACATTTCCAAAGCGTCTTCGAAGAAAATCTAGAAAGTGCTTCTCGCTTATCCATCAGAAGTCAGAGTTCGATATGCATTAAGAACAAGACTTAGTGCACCATTAATCAATAGCCTCAAAACCTAATAATTATCACTTTGCCTTTAAAATCTTTAAATCTGCGAGCAGATTTCACATAGCTTTGTATTCACATAGATTTGGATTTCACATAGCTACCAGCTAGCTGGGCCACAAATTCTCATATAGTGTGACTTCGTGTGTTAAAAAAGTTTCTAAATAATAATAGAAATAATAGTATTACAATAATAATCTGAATAATGACGATAATAAAATTAAATTAATAATAATGATGGTAAAATAATAATTGATTTTCTGGGATGGCCCCTCTAGCAAGATGGAGGCTTGTTTTCGATCCATGCCTATTAGTTCACTTTCTCGTAGCTTTGTTTAAGAGAACACATATATCTCAGTGGAACATTGCAGCAGCCTAGACATCGAAAACCACATTTAAGCTTTTCTGTTGTCCATTTTCCAGACTTTTCTTTGCATCACATTATACAGTGTAATCAAATTTTAAAGGTGGCAAACATGCAAGAAGATCTCAGATTTGCAACCGCTTCCTTGCAGGAGAACTGAAAAGATAAGTTTCAAGCCAAGAACGATATGACGAGCGACTGAATAGAACGCACAAATAGGCCTACAGGAAGAGAGAGGGCTTCAAGAGCTACGTTCAGCTACCGAAAAAGCATGTTCACCAAGAACACAGTTCTAGTTTTGGGCATGACCAAAGAAAGTTAATCAGATTACCTGGTTCAAAATAAGTCTGGAGACTAAAGGACTGATTTCAAGTGTTGCGGTTGGCCTTAATTCAATGTTTATACACAATTGTATTAGGTGCCATTAACATTTCGTTACAGTAACCGGTGTAAAAATAAGACTCGTCTTCTATATTTTGCGCTTTCGGAAAAAATACCAAATATTCTGCGCATTATTAACCAAATCTACTCTCTTGCACTAGGCGTAAACTTGTCCAAAATATTGGGGGGGGGGAGAATTTAGTTATTTATTATACACTCATTGCATTGTTTGTACAGTCCATCTCAATTATTGGGGAGCACGTGCCCCGGCTGCCCCACCCCAGAGTCTACGCTTGTGCCATGCTTTAGGAGAGTATCTCGATCTGTTGTCTTTCTCCTAATCTATATATATTGCAACGCTATCTTCTGAACTGCATAAGTTGTATATATGCGTCCAGTAATGAGAATGTATCGTACCGAAGGTTATTCTACTTCGATGAAATTGCATTGCCTTTAGTTATAATTGTAATTTAGTTGTGGGGCGTGGTGGCTCAGTGGTAAGTTCGGCGCCTTGTGACCGGAGGGTTGCAGGTTCGAATCCCACTCTAGCCGCTGCGTACGGACCTTGGGCAAGTCCTTCACTCGCAATTGCTCGTGGCGCTTCGGCGTGAAAATTCCGGCACAGTATCAAATGCTGTAGTCGGGAGCGCCTCTGAGTAGAAGTTGACTTCGAGAGGCGCTATAGAAATATCCGGAATAAATAAATAAATAAATAATATTATTACGTTGAAAAATTACAGAATATTGAGTAAACACCAATTGAGAGACAAAGAACAAGGATTACTTCGATAATCAATGCCTCGAGTAAGTGCCTGCAACGGTCATTTACTGGGACGGGCTACACTGGATGGATTGACTTATATGTCAGTATCAGACAGGCTCCGCGGGTGGCATACCACCTGTGTCAAAAGCAGATGAACTGTATATATGAGGATAGTCAATCGAATCGTATCTAAGAATTTATATTCTGAGGCGCTCTCGGCACGGAAGCCGCGGGGGAACAGAAATGCCTTTAAGGAACGAGAGACCGATTAGGAGAGGCCAGACATTAGTTTGGCCCTAAGTGGGGGGAAGGTCATTCCAGATCGAGGGACCCACAACAGAACGCCCGATGTTGGTGTAAGGCAGTCCTAATAGTCCTAGGAACAAAGAGGTCAAATCGATTTGCAGAACGCAACGAGCGAGACGAGGATACAGATAGCGGCTTACACATTCAGAGAGGTATTTCATTTGCGATTAGGAGACGAGACAGTGATAGGGTCTCGAGAGCGCTGTCTTGGTCTCGAGACCGTCTCGAGACCGAAAACACGCGGTCTTGGTCTTGATTGTACTGTTCTCGGTCATGGTCTTAAAGGTGCGGTCTTGCTCTTGGTCGTGGGCGTGTGGTCTCGGTCATTTGCCTTTGGTCTCGGACTTGGGTGGGATTGAGAGTGGAGTGTGAGATAGCTTCTAATTCATACGACGATCCGTCAAGGACGAAGCGAAAGAGGACCTCGTTGTTCGCTTCTGATCAGAAGCGACAAGAATCGTTGAGGCAGAGTTTACCCTGACTGGTGGTGCTTTAGTAACGTTACATTGAAGCAGTTTCTCGAGGCAAAATCAGTAGTTGTTTTTGCATCCCAGCAACGTCTGCACCTGTTGAGAGGGTGTTTAGCTGTAGTGGACTCTTCATGGGACCTCACAGGACCAGACCTGAGGAAAGACCTTGTGTGATTTAGTTCTTGTGAAATGTAATAAACATGTTCTTATAAAATGTAATAAACATCTTATTGGAAATGATGGGATTATTAACACGCGTTTACGTATTGGTCTTGAGGATTAGGTCTCAGTCTTGGACCATGCGGTCTTGGTCTTGGACCATGCGGTCTTGGTCTCGGTCTTGGTGTGGGACCATGCGGTCTTGGACTATGCGGTCTTGGTCTCGGTCTTGATCTTAGACTTTTGCTCTTTTGCACAACACTGAGACGAGAGAGAGGATCTTATACCGGATGCGCTCAGCAATGGGGAGCCAGTAACAGACTTCAAGCATGTGTATGGGTGTATAGGACACACACAGGCATTGAGACATAGAGACAGAAAGACGGAGTGAGACAGAGACGGACAGACGGCCAGGCAGACAGTCAGACAGACAGACACAGAGATAGAAAGACAGCCAGGCAGAGAGGAATGATCAGAGGCAGAGATCTGCGCTATGCGTAGGCGTAGCAGGAATGCAGTAGTGTCTAGACTAGACAGGGGAATGGCACCGGTGGTCTACCACATAAGGTGCTTATATTCGTGCATGTACAAAATATGTAGATCAAGCGACGCCGACTGGAATGGCATTTAAGACCAATGTTAAGACTGAAAAGTCGCTCAGTCTGTCGGTCGTGCACAGTCGGTCGGAGTCGCTGGTCGGAGGTCGTGCAGCCGATTAAACCACTCGTCAACACCCGAGTCTTCATCTTCTTCCGTTGGTTGGCAACCCCGAATCTCGGGCGACAATCGCAGAAACTACACATGTAACTGGAAATGTGTGCAAGCAATACGCGTTAGTCGAACTATGACCCTAGCTGATGAATGTAAGACTGATTGAAGGGGGAAAGACGCTGTTTAGGGAGACCCACGAGAAGCGAGTTGCAGTAGTCCAAGCGTGAGCAGACAAATGCATGGACTCTGGTGGCAAAGACAGAGCGTGAGACCGAACGCCTGATGGCCCTGAGATGCCTCATTTGAAAGAAGCAGGAACTAGTCAGGCTCGAGATATGCTCTGTGAAGGTGAGGGAGGAGTCCAGTTCACGGATTGTAGCGGAATATGTTAAAGCAGGGAATTTCTCAGACAGTAATAGAAAGTTGAGTTTAGCAAGCTGCTGCCTATAGCTCCAAACTAAATCAATTGAGTTGTAGCAGTGTTTAGGCAGAGACGGTTATTCGACATCTGGTTGTGTAGGTCAGTCAATAGAGCGGACAAGGGAGAGCTGATCAGTTGATAGACCATGTACACAAACCTGAGCATCATCTGCATAAAGATGGCCATTTGCCCAATGTTTAAGAAATAGTAGCGAATTATCAGCAGTGAAGAGAATTTACAGTATAGAACCAAGCATCGAGCCTTGGGAAACACCAAATTCGACACCAGTCCACTGAGTATCGCCAGGGACAACCATCTGTGAGCGGTCGGAGAGGTAAGCTTTGAAGCAAAGAAGGGGAGTACTAGAGAGGCCACAGGATAGTTGTAGACACTGAAGCAAGATCTCATGGTCGATCACATAGAAAGCAGATGAGACATCAAAGAGTGCCAGGAGAGAGAGATGAGATTGGTCAATAGCTACATAAATATCAGACAGTAGGGATAAGAGGGAAGTTTCAGTAGAATGGTTGTCCCTGAAACCCGATAGGATCGCCGGTAGGATCCCAGCTTGCTCAAGTAAGGGAAGTACCTGCAGTGAAACTAGTCTTTCAAGGATCCTTGAAAGGAAGGAAAGGTGGGAGATGGGCCGGTAATCTTGACAATCACTTTGGTCAAGGTTTTGTTTTTGTGGTCGAGAAAACGATGGTCCATCTTTGGGAAGCAGGTAAGTAGCCCTACGAAAGCGACCTATTTAACATATAAACTAGAAATAGCGCTAGATCATCTAAGATATTCACCAGGACAAATAGGGGAGAGGGTCAAGTTCGCATGATATTTATTTGCTAATTCAGTTGTTCGACGAAGCTCCGTTACGTGGATAGGACGGAATCCTTCAAAGTTGTGGTCCGTGTGAGTGAACTGCGGAGAAGGGCCGTCAGAAGTCTTCGCATGAAGGTCGCAGTGGCGTTGCGTGGTGGGTGCAAGTGGTGCGGTCGCACCGGGCGGCACTATGGCTACCTGGAATATTTTTTCGGCGAGTCAGTTATTGATTCGCGCGGTATACTATTCACGTTACTTGCTTAAGTGATGACGTATTAGTGTTTGACGTAGTGCTTCCTGTGGTCACTGTGGTGTTTCAGTTTATAAATGCTAGTGGAGTGGCAATGCTATCAATGTAATCAAGCGCAATCATTATTTTCTAAAACCTAGGCCTGAAATGATGTCAATCAAATTCAAAACTAAAAACGCTTTATAAATGCCCATATGCATAGAATAGGCCTACAATATGGATTTATTACGTAATTCGTTGCTAAAAATTACAATAAAACTTTAAAATTATAATTCAGTGAACTGTAAATCTTCACTTTCATGTTAGCTTCAAGGTATTTTTCTTAGTTTTGTTTTGATTTGGATCATTTTAGACCTAGTTTTTAGAAATAATGATTGCGCTTGATTAGATTGATAATGTGGCATTGCCACTCCACAAGCAGTATTCCGAGTAGTGACCGAAATTAGGCCATCCAATCACGGCAATCGGCGGGTTCTTGAGATCGGCGATAACGCCTTTCGAGGCAACATGTGAGACGGCGAAGTATATGACTTGCCATAAAACCATAGCGCAAGCGGTCTATTACGCGTGCGAACTCTCCGAAGTGGGATATTTGGTTGAGTAGTTGAGACATGGTATCTGTGTGGAGATTGAAGACCTATCAGTGGAGAGAGTATGAGAATGTTAATTTTCTCGTGAAATCGTTGAGTCCTGATTAGGGTGACCAGACAAAAAAGGTAGCGGACAAAATGGTAGGGACAAAATGGTATGGACTAAATGGTATCGGGCCAAAAATGGTATTGGACAAAATGGTACGGGTAAAATGGTACGGATAAAATGGGACGGATAAAATCATACGGATAAAATGGTATAAATTTAATGAGAGAGAGCTAATTAAAGCGCTGTATAAAGAAGAAGAAGACGAGGTCAACCAAGATTCGCGATTTAGCTATGAGTGAGACTCGCCGGAGACCTATAATAATAATAATAATAATAATAATAATAATAATAATAATAATAATAATAATAATAATAATAATAATAATAATAATAATAATAATAATAATAATAATAATAATAATAATAATAATAATAACAACAATAATTTACAATAATAATAATAATAATAATAATAATAATAATAATAATAATAATAATAATAATAATAATAATAATAATAATAATAATAATAATAATAATAGTGACTCGGGACGTGCGGGTGGTTGCGGGCTTGGTGTCAACTTTTGGCCTTCATCTTAACCCCAACAAGTGCGAGGTTTATCTGCCGGATGCCGCCCTGGATTTTTCCGCTCCTTGTCGGACTATACCAGGATCCGAGTGGATTTGTTGAGTTTACTGGGAGCCCCACTTTTCGTGGGGAGGGCGCTTGATGAAACTATGACGAGCCACTGTGATATGTTCCGGCGTGCCTTGGAAAGACTCCGCTTGTTGCCATCACAGAATGCCTTGATCTTGCTACGTTCATCATTTGGTGCTTCGAGGCTGAGCTATCTCCTCCGATGTTCTCCTTGTTTCGACCATCCGGCCCTGGGGACATTGGACGGACCGATGAGGTCGGGCCTTGAGACAATTGTCAACTATTCTCTTAATGACATCCAATGGCTGCAGGCCGCGCTTCCAAGCAGAGGTGGGAGACTTGGTATTCGTAGAGTCGTTTCGCTGGCTTCTTCAGCTTATCTGGCATCAGCCGCGTCGACTTTCGAGCTTCAGACCGCTATCCTCGCGGCAGTCGCAGTTGTGCCAGATCAGTATATGACGGACTTGTTGGAGGCGCGTCGGGACACCTTACCGGCATTCATGTGCCCTCTGCCTGTCAGACAGAGCGTTTGGGACCGGCCCTTAATCGAGAGGGATAGGGCAGACATCCGCCAATGCGCCACTAGTCTGGTTGACCGCGCCAGGCTGGATGCGGCCAGCAGCCCTCATTCAGCCGACTGGCTGACAGCGCTCCAGATTGCCGCGTGTGGCCTCGTTCTGGATAATGAGGCGGGCCGTGTAGCGGTGGGCCTCCGTTTGGGTCTGGATTTGTGCAGTCCCCACAGATGCCACTGCGGCGACTTGGTTTGCTCTGAGGGCCACCACGGCTTCGTGTGCAGGAGGGCCCTTGGACGCTCTTTACGTCATCACGCCATCAATGACATCATTTGGCGCGCCCTGCTTAGAGCAGATATTCCCAGTATCAAGGAACCGGCAAGCCTCTTTAGATCGATGGAAAAAGACTCGACGGAGCCACTCTAATACCCTGGTCAGGAGGGAAATACTTGGCGTGGGACGCCACGATTGTCCATACTTGTGCGGCATCTTACATCGCCCACTCAGCCGGTTCGGTCGGTCCAGCATAAGTGCAGGCGGCCAACCGAAAAATTCAGAAATATCGTGGCCTTCCCGTCTCGTACATATTCCAAACGGTGGCAGTCGAAACCCTGGGCCCGTTTAACCCGTCGGCCTCAGATTTCATCAGGGAACTAGGCAATCGTATCACATCCATCAGTGGCGACAGACGCGAAGCAACCTTTCTGTTCCAGCGTTTGTCCATAAGCATTCAACGCTACTACCTCGTCTCTTTTAAAGGTAGCTTACCTTCAAACCCTGAAGACGAGGCCTGACCCTCCAGACAACTAACCTGCTCCTAAATAATTTTTTCCAAATCCTGAGGGATCACTGATACCTCGGGTCAATTAATAATAATAATAATAATAATAATAATAATGATGATGATGATGATGATGATGATGATGATGATGATGATGATGATGATGATGATGATGATGATGATAATAATAATAATAATAATAAAAATAAAAATAATAATAATAATACCAGCTAGGAACCAATATTCTAGAGTAATCGATAACCTCCCTCGCAGCAACAAAACACTTAAGGGTTGGCACAATGCTATCAACAACGTTGTTGGTTTTGCTCATCCGTCCATAAAAAATTACCACGAAAACTACAACAGGAGCAGCATAACACTCATATTCAACGTCAACTGGCTTTGGGAACAACCACCGGAAAGAAGAAGAAAGTATACGCTCGAATCAACGAAGCACTTCATACCATTGTAGTCGATTACAACAACCGAGATCCGGTTATTTATATATTTGGGAGATATTGCCTGAGTGCTCAATATAAATGTTATCTGACTACGACTTTATAACTGAGTAAGAGAGTTCATACTGAGTATGCTTCATATGTAACAAATAAATCAATAACTGCTGTTTGAGGCTAGCTAGCAAAGCTGACAAATTGATATACGATTATGAAAATTTGATTCACATTATTTTGCAAATTTGTGTCCACTGTCGGTAATGCCTAATTGGAATTTTAATTGACGATGCATGTTTTCTACTCGGCAAGATACACTTTGAAACACGACCCACAAGAAACATAATTGATCCATTGTTTTAATTCGTAAATTAGTGCTATACGAATATCTGCTAAGGACCATCCATATATTACGTACGCAAAAATCCGGGAAAGTTGAACCCCTCCTCTCCCTGTACCACGCGTAGTTTCCCCCCCGACCTGCTTACGTACGGTTGACGCCCTCCCCCCCCCCCCAAGACCAGCTGCAGAATGTGTCAGTTGCACAGGTTCAGGCAGCGACTGTCTGCACTTTAGGCCAGATTGAAAGATGAGTAATCCATGGACTCACACTGAGTTGTGTGATATTTTAATAATAGCGTTTAGAGTTAATGTGGCATACAAGTGACACCTCTCCCACAGTCATACTTCCTCTGTTACTACCAGATAGCTGGAAAGACTTAACTCTAGCTCACTTGAAGGCCAATCAATTTGAGTACGTACATTATCAGTATATTCGCAAGCGTACGCAAGCACACTGGCGTAAACTTGTCCAAAATATTGGGGGGGGGGGCATGGGGTCTGGACCTGAGGCGCCAAAAAACAAGTTTTTTAAAGATGAAAGTTGTTTTGGTTTTTTTTCTCGTTTTTTTCGTTTTTATGTTTTTGTTGTTGTTTTGGTTATTTTTAAGATTTCGGATCATAAAAATCATGAAAAATGGCATGAACAAGAGCTCCTACTCAGTTTAATTCGCAATTTCCGAAAATTAAACATTATTAAATCATTGTTATTAAAATAACTTCTACAAAAATATGAAAATTATTTTTTAAACAAAACAAACAAATTGTGTGGTTTTCTTTCTCTGTTGTCTTTGTTTAAAAAGACAAAAAGCTTCTTTCACATCTGGTCTAGACAGTCAGCTTCCAGTGTTACGCTAATGCGTAGGAAATGGGGCGTTTTGTTAACATGTAAATTTGTTTCATATTGAAGATATTGAAGATAAAAATAAATCTTTGTTTTCATTATATATTTCTGATAATATTTCAGTTCTGTGTCTCTATTTTTCTGTTTCTGATGAAAAGAAATTTGTCTATATTAAAACATAATATTTTAATATTTTAAGAAATTCTCCTCTCGATTTTTGGGGGCATTGCCCCGGCTCCTCAATTATTGGGGGGGGGGCACGTGCCCCGGCTGACCCCCCAGAGTCTACGCCTATGCGCAAGCACATGCATTTCGGTTACCTCCCCGTCCATGCGTACGTAATATATGGATGGTCCCTAAATGATTTGTACTTATATGATGAGTGTTCACTAAAGTTGAATAAAACATACTTTTTATTATGAACGTTCCCTCGCATGCTTCTGTTACTTATAAAGTCTAATAAATTCTTTGAAACCTGATTTAACAAAGCACATAATTTATATGGTCAATAGGCCTACGTTTGATCTTAAAGCTCGCGATCACATATAAATTGCTCACAGTCTTCATCTCTACTAACAATGGTATTTCCATGTTACCTCTGCTCGATGCCGGTTTTGAACCCTAGAAACAACCTGAACAACAAACGTCACATTTCCTTGTTGTACAATTAAGCCTATGTTTTCCAACATTGGCCAAAAATCTTCCGATGTTCATCATAAGTAAAACATTTAGCAGAATTGCCACTAGTCAAGAAGAATGAGAAGAAGGATAGGGAGAAGGAAGAATAAGGCTATAATATTTTATACCCATGGCTGCCTCTTGATGTAGTCCCTGGCGCTGCCGCCATCCGCCGCCGCCGCCGCCGCTAAGCCCTCTAGTCGAAACCAGTCGCTAAGCTATCGACTGCTAGCGACTTCGTTCACTTAATATTTTGCTGGTTGTTTCAATCGCGGTTTCCAGGTTTCGATTTCACGAAGACATCAGTTGCAGGACACGAGCAACACTTACAGTACAATATTCGTTTTTTTGAGGAAAACAAGCTGACATGCCGCAACTTGGTACATTATGGAAGGAAGAGTTTGCTCTATTAGTAAGAGTTCTTATAGAGAATACGGGGAATATAGTTGTTGTCATGTTTAACGGTGTTTTGGTAAATTGTGCATTCTATTACGAAGACGGTGTTGATGATTACGAAGAGGAGGGAATAAGCAGGGTGAGAATTGTCTGGAGGTTTCTGGGTTCAACCTCTAGTCTTACTTAGGACCCCCACAGTTAAGTCTTCATCGAACACCCCAGGGGTCGTTTCCAATCCCCTCAGTTGTGGTGCAGTGATTTAGCATTATTTGATTCTGAATCTCTGACAAAGTGAAGACATTTCCTTGGTGTATCATGTATGCATTTTTGAAATTTCTCAACAATGGAATTTATTTTGATTCGAGTCTGACTTGCAAAACTACTAGCGTTGAAATCTGCTGCTTTCAAATTTCACTGACATCAGTTTGCAAAATACACATAAAATATTCAACTCCACGTGGATCAAAGTCTAAATCTCTCTCCCCCCAAGTCTTTTCACTACAATTCTCACGCTGGGAATAAGTGCCGGAGTACATGATCCTCATTTTCTGCTACAGTCTGAAAGAAGCACGCATCAGCAGTTTGGGCCAACTGGTTGGCCTAGGATCGGGTGCTGCTCTAAATCCTCCTCGCTTCATTCGATTTATCAAGCGCTCAATATCACGAATTCACATTAACAATAATTTTCACAGTCATCAGTCTGTCCTCTGTCAGCATGCCCACATGGAGCGGAACCCACATTCCCAGACTGGACCCGTATAATAGAGCCCATATGGGTTCCATCTAATGCGCACGGAAATGATGGCACGGTCAGTACAGTATGCGGTAAAATCAGGTATGTCCAATAGACAACCTGATTGCATGAGAACTCGAAAGCAAGTCGCTAAGTCAGTCGATAAATCTAAGCGACTTAGTCAGTCGATAAACATGCGACTTAGTCGAATGAGTCGCTAAGTCAGTCGCTAACTCACCAAGTCAGTCGCTAACTCCTCAGCGACTGACTCCGGGTACTTGATGGTTAGCTTAATATTATTTTAAGAAACTTAAATCCATACAATTTTATACGTATCATTTTGCCCTTACCATACTGTCCAATACCATATTGGCCTGATAGCATTTTGTCCATACTCTACATGCATTCAAAGGTAAATAGATTGGACAAAGAGTCGATAGCAATGGGCGTGATAGCACGACAAAGAGTGAATGCGTTGGAGTGGCCTCGCATTATCACTGAATTTTACGAAAATTCTAAACGCTCAGTCTGCTCAGATCCACAAGAGGCAAGGTGAATAACAGACGTTAATAGATTTTATTATCTGGTACTTAAGCTGAGTTACTCTAACAGACATTCAATGCTTTTTAAAGCACACAGAACTCTCAGGCAGCAGACTACAATGAAGCCAGAAAATCGTAATGCGAGTGAATATGCGAATTCAGAAGAGTTTATATCAATTACGAAGCTAACTTAACTAGGAAGTAGAGCTAAAAATTTGATCACCTCAGGATATTGTTCAGCGATTTACTATCTATTGAATGTAAACAAATGTAGATTTATAAATGAACACTTTCTATATAGCGACCGTACAAATTTTCGACCTTGCTATTTTTTTCAATGAATTAATCGGGTGACATCCTGCTCGTTTGAATTAGCGCCACGCCATTTAAAGTCCCGCTGTGTGGAACGTGCTAGCCCGAGATTTAAATCTCTGAAATAAACCAGCATCAGGATATGAACCGCGATCCGCACGCACTCTCATACAGAGGAAAGGGACGCAGTCAAGGCTCTAGCCAATGCAGTTACCTGGGCTTTTGCTTGCTGTTTAGACTACCTATCATTTGCATTTCGATTATAACAACTGCTCCTTTCATTCTACAGATTCTCATCCAAGTCAGCTCTCTAAATTCTTCCGTCTCTGGTTGTGTTCAGTCTTGGGTGTCCAGTAGGAAGCCTCTCCTGAATCCATCTAAGACTGCACAGGTGCACAACTTATGAAATTGAGCTACTAACGCCTGTTCACTTGCAATGGATTGACTGGTAATCTCTCCGATTGTTCACACAGTTTAGGTATAACTTCTGACTCCGCCATATTTGTCTCTAACCAGGGTTAAACTCTATGCAAATCAGCTCACTTTCACCCAGAACCATTCTGGTTTCTTGTCGTCGTGAGTATGCCTACTGCAACTCATACTCATTGGTGCCCCTCAAGGAGGTGAGCAGTAGCACCTACTACCGGTTTTTGCGATGTAAGCCCGTAGCGAAATAGACTATACGTAATTTAAGTTCTTGAGAGATTATACATGTAACTGTAGGCCTACACTAACCGGCATTGACTACTTCTATCGGATTTGTATCAGAAAAGAAGCACTTTAAGAACCAAGCTTCAAATATTTATTTCCAACATACAAGGCGTTAGAATACAATCGACATTGTACTGCAAACATAGCATTCTATAGTTGAAAATAAGAATCGTTTTCAAGGAAGTCTAAGCAGTTGCGCATGGCAAGATACTTAGCAGTAGATGTTTCTTTCAGTCGAAACACAGTTTCCTTCGACGACTTTGGAAGACGGACTTAGAATCGCGGAGGAGCGGTAGGTACCCAAAACCCACATGGAGGCGGAGTCTGACTTTTCCAGTTGCAGGCTTGGATTTCCGGTCTATCGTCAAAGACCAGGTCTGTTGGGAAAACATGCAGTGGTAAAGTTTAATAAGAAAATATATACCATTGACACGTGCATTCATGTGTGACCTGAATGTGGCGTTATATGACGCCAGTAACTAGTTTGACTTTTTTAAACAAATAACATGATATCATCAACAACAATAGATGAGTAGACTCCACATGTTGCTTTCTCCGATTCCCTCTTAAGGGTCATCAATATGCTTTGCAACTGAACATTTGCAATGCGCCTTTTCAAACTTCACAAGAACTGGAATGTATCATACATTCTAGGAATAATTTATTTTAACCAAGCGCGATTGAACTTGAAAACTGGTAACATATGACGGCTTTGTTACCCTCATGGTTAACGGGTTCATTCACGGTAGTCACGTGATAATTTGCATGATAAGAACATGGCTGGATTGACCAGACACACTAGAATAGCTTCATCTGTTTGTCGGGCCTTAGCCTGCACTGTTGTCTGTACCTTTGTGTAGCTTTATATAAGGTTTCTGATGAACGATTTGATAGATGAATTGATTGATGTGATAGTTAGACGACCTTGCATTCCATAACGTGACCTAATGCTATGCAATGTGATCTGAGATGAGATAAACTATTTTCTTAATTAAGGAACCCGCACTCGAAAACATATGCAGCTATTGAGAAGTATTTAACTTTGAATGAGATATCTCCTGCCAATCACTCAGTAAGTTATTATTTCAAAATTTAATTGAAATATGAGAACAATGATATTCAACTTGCCAGCTGTTCAGGTATTGCCCTATAACTGACAAACACATAGGCGTCCGACTAGTTGAGCATAGGAAGAGTGCGGATTCGAACATCAACTCGAACGATCGCTGTGTCACGATTTTGAGATAATCCTTCATGCACAGTCGCTTAGAGCCACTGATAATTTACTCTTAGTCATTAGATAGTAGCATGACAAAGTACGACGCGTATGATGATGATGACGATATTAATAATAATAATAATAATAATAATAATAATAATAATAATAATAATAATAATAATAATAATAATAATAATAACGTTTTAATGCGATAGCGTTCAGAGGCACTTTCCCCAGCCAGGAGTTAGAATAGGGCCATTCCGGACTTTTTATATGTTACATTAATTAATATTGAAGTCCCTGAGGGATCCTGTATACCTCGGGGCAAAAAAAAATAAAAAAATAAAAAAATAAAAAAATAATAATAATAATAATAATAATAATAATAATAACAATAACAACAACAACAACAACAATAATAATAATAATAATAATAATAATAATAATAATAATAATAACAATAATAATAATAATAATAATAATAATAATAATAATAATAATAATAATAATAATAATAATAATAATAATAATAATAATAATAATAAGGCTAGACGATGAAACGCTTAGAATTGGTGTCGGCCTCCGCCTTGGTGCGGAGATCTGCCAACCACACGACTGTCCATGTGGCTCACGGGTAACAGCAGAGGGCTCACATGGTCTTTCGTGCCGTCTGGGCCCCGGCCGAACATCCCGCCATGCGATTTTAAATGACCCGATCTGCAGAAGCCTCATTCAGGCAAGCTTTCCATCAGTTAAAGAGCCCTCGGGTCTATCCAGAGCAGACGGCAAAAGACCTGACGGCCTCACCTTAACACCTTGGCGATCAGGTCGATGCTTAATTTGGGACACCACAGTGATAGACACGGTGGCCCCATCTTACCTGCCCACTACATCAGCCCTGGCCGGGGTGCAGCCGAGTTGGCAGATGCCAGAAAGACCACAAAATACCAGCAACTGTCGCAGAATTATGTTTTCGTCCCATTGGCCTTTGAGACCTTCGGACCTGTCAATGCTAATGGTCTCACATCTGTCAAGGACCTTGGACGTCTTCTGAGCCAGGCCTCAGGAGACCAAGGGGAAAGTAGTTTTTGTCTTCCAACGGTTAGCCATGAAAGTCCAGCCTTTCAACGCAGCCGCTTTCCGCCATACTTTTGCACTTCCGGATCTGGACAAAAATGGTCACTCCAGAGATTAATTTTCACATACTTAGTATCTGACTCCTGAGAGATTATATGTACCTCGGGGTAAAAAATAATAATAATTAGAATAATAATTAGAATAATAGTGATGATGATATCCAAAGATATCCACAGATATATTGATAGATTGATGATACGTAATTACAGTTGAACACTTCACTGCAGCTACTTTCCGTGGCGACTGCCCAGTGTCGGAACCTGAAGAATGATGGCTGTTCAAGATGATTTTACTACTCGGTAGAATAATAGTAATAATAATAATTTGAATGATAATAGTAATGCGGTTAATAGATATAGTAGTACCGTGTAGGCCTGGGGGATTACACTTAGTAACACCATGGCTGGCTCCGTCTGAACATGTGCAGAAGGATTCGCACTCCTCTCCGACTGGTTCATCTATAGGGTACCTGTCGTTAACGTCCGTACACGCGCAGATGTGGCCACATGGCGGTGGTGTGTTAGCGATGCTAAACAAAGACAAAAGCGTCATGTAATTCGTTGTAATCATCTGATACAATGAATCTTATGTAATGTAACACATCGTAATATTATAAAGTGCAATTTAGTGCATCTTAGCATAATGTTGATGGTTAAACAGATGATTCTTGCCTAATGAATTTCGTCAATTACTGCTTCATTATAATTTTATGCATTATTCTATTGCCGTGCTTTATTGACTTAGTAAATAATTAGGACTTCATTTTATTAAGCTGATTGCCTCTTCTGACAGCAGTCAAAATGCTGTCATAAAGCTGTGCCACTCTCACCATTGGTTCATCGTTGTTTACCTTTGTTTAGAGTTTAATTAAATTCACATACGCGTCGCATCCTTGGATATTTGAGTTGTACGCCTCGTCCGGCAGAGGACAATCGATGGTTTCTCCCACTCCTCCGGTACACAGGGTGTAGGAGTGGCATCCAGCTTCTAATACACCATCGGGTTCATTGGTGCAATCCGACTGGGCGTCGATCCGCACCACTGACCAACAGAGGAAACAGAGACATTACTAAACGACGATGCAGGTCTTCAGAGCGTTAGAAGGCTATGCAAGCTTTAATCTATACTCAGCGCAGATATTTTCATCTTATTTTGATTTGCATCTTTACATTTGTTACATACTGTATCCACACTCCAGCTTTACGAAAAGATTTGCGAAGAGCGTCATTTTCTAAATTGCCTACGCAGTCGTATCATGACCACCACTACAGAGTACCTCACATTCATACGTATAAATTTGGTCACAATACCCTTTCAATATTCAACCTACTTGTCAAAGCGTAAGAAGATCGTGTTACAAGAAGACCACGAAGAAGAAAGGAAGAAGGGAAGGTAGTTCTCTTCAAATACATTCCTTGTACTTCAAAAACTATTTGCAATTCTAACTGCATCGGTATAGTTTAATTTTTTAAATTAATTATAAAATCTGAACAATTATCGTCATTGCCAGATTAAAACAAAACGAAGCATGTTATAGCTTAATGCCTGATTTGCAATCTTCTCCAATCGAAAACACGAATAACAAAGACATTGCACACCATTCTAAAAACGAATGGAGACTACAGTCTAATAATTAATAATAATTAATTAATTAATTAATTAATTATCAGCGACTTAATAGACACATGTGTATAATGCACGTTGCATCGACCAATGTCGCATCAAAATGAAGCCAGTACTCGAAAGTCCGTCCAATGAACAATGAAGCAGCTTATCGTGCATTAGTCAAATGAAAAGGATTTGTCTTAGGTTGCAGTGGAAGTGGTACAAGAGACTGCAAGAAGCGAACAGATGCCGGAAAGAGTTTTTAAACTTTAGGCCCAGGAATCGAACAGCTTTTTTTCAAGAACAGTTCTGACTTTTGGCACACACACAGAAAAGACAATCAGATGGTTGAATAAAGAGAAATCTTCGGGAAAAATGAATAACGATTAGCAATCTGAAAGAGTATTGATAGTTAGACTGAAATGCTCACCTGCGAGCAAAACGATTATGCCGACTTCTAAGAACATTTCTGCGATGTCTTGAGCAAGCTGTGACGACAGTCAACGCCGTGCACGGTTTTATAGTCGCTGAGTGACATCAGCCTCGTCATCGGGGAAAAGGACCACCTGTGACAGAAAGATAACTGATAAAAACACTGCTGATAACGATTCATGATCTATACATTTCGTCGAAAAATTCGCTTGAGTAAGACTCTCAGGGTTCACTTTCCCAAATTTCCTCATTAAGTTTTTATCCCAGGGTAGGCCTGCTATGCTAGGGCTAATCTCATAATTCTAAGTAATTGAAGATATTATAAGAAGAAATATATATATTTAATCAGCTAATATGTGTAATTTAGATATGATATATTTGTGACATACAGATAATATAGCCTACATATATTATCAGCCGGTGTTGTTTCTAGTAATGTTTGCCTGTGTTTTAGCACCTGCGTAGATCTCACTGTTATTCAGAAGATTTCTATGCTGCGCCAAGTTAGCTAGAGCACTGTTACGTAACACAGCAGAGAGTAATGTAGTCTTATAGACCTATAGTGTAAAGTTACGTAGTGTGAAGTATTGACGAACAGATAGTGCAGTTCCTCTGCGTATCTCTGTTGCTTATATTTGCTTATATCTAGAGTTTGATCAGGATGTTGCAACAGCTGATCTGCCTATCTGGTCTCTCTGGCAACCATACTCGGATCTGCATTGGGCATCTATCTCTGGACAACCCTTCTGATACGACGCAGCGCTCGTGAATAAGCTGGTTCTTTGCGCTTACTTCAGAGTAGCGCTTTAGAAATCTGGAGTTAACGATTACAATTACAATTATATTCGTTATTGTTATGACAGTTTTTGCTATTCCATATGTAATGCTACTTAGTTTTAAATTAATTTTGTATGAAATCATAACAATAAGGGACTTTTAAATCACATTGTGCAAACGCTAACAAGGCCAATTCTAGACTAGAATAATAACAATCTAATCTAGTCTAGTATAACACAAATGCCAATCTAATCCAAGGCAAAAAAATTACGCAGAGTTTAGTTTTCGGAGGTCTTCAACCGTTGGTGTCATGGATCATTTATTTCGATAAACATCACTTCTGAATAATCGCAATTCCAGTTTCACGTTTATCTAGCACTTGTTCAAGAAAACTGCTCAAATGTGCTATGGTGCTTGCTTCCGACCTTGCAACATAGGACCACGGTCAAATAAACTCGATTTCAATCGCTGGATAAAAAGAGGTTGAGAAAGGGAAGATATGCTTACTTCGAAGGTTACATGACAGCCGGTTACAGAGCGAAGAAGAGCCATTCAGAGCAAAGCCACCATCTGGCATTGCGGAAGTAAGACACGAAGGGACAAATACGACACGTAGTGCTGTATTGCGAGGAAGCTACGGCCAGAGAACTTAGACTTAGACTTAGTTCCTCCCGTTCCGATCGGAACATTGGTCGACAAGTCTTCGCCATTCCACGCGGTCACCAGCAGTATCCTCCGCACGGCCAGAGAAAGGTGATGCTAAAATACATTGTTCCATAAGTTAGGATTTCACACAAGCATCAGGCAGTGTCTTACTCAACTACAAGAGGATCTTGAGCTCGATCTGTCTTGCTACGGGCTCGTATTTCGTTTCAAATCGGGCGATCGCATGAAGTATTTACTGGAATTTTAGTAGCGCCAGTGGTTCTGTCATAGTGCTGTTTAAATTGCGTTTTCCCTAATGTTTGTGCTGAATTCATCGAATTCACGCACGCGCACAGAAACAAATAAACATAATGAGCACAGAAGCACAAACACACACAAGAGCATAGATACAGGTATTGATTGGTGGGAACGGATACACATACAATATCATACACATATATGAACACATACACATAGAAACATAATGAGCATAGATACACGTACACACAAATATGGGCACAGTTAGGGGGAAGTGGGGCAAAGAGATTCAACGAGGCAAAGAAACTCAGCGCTATAGAAATTTATACAACCAGAAAACAGGTAACCAGTCAATCTATAAACCTTATAGACTCACTTCCGGCTTAGGTGATAGTATTGATATGCTTGGCCAAAAAATGTTTTGTTTCTTATTTTAAGAAAATAGATATTTTGTCATTTGCAATATTGATATAGTTTTTGCTTGCAAATCGATCATCACGTCCATATTGGACACATTTCGGGTAAGTAAACAAATTATTAGTAAGACACGTATCACACTTCAATTAGTGTTTCGTAATCTAGCGTGCACGGACCTCTTCTATTATCACCCCCCCCTAGAACAGCCTACCTATGGTTTGGGGCAAAGTGATTCGCAACTGAGTTACTTTGCCCCATGCTGTGTCGTTTTGCCCCAGTATAGTATTACTTTGCCCCATGCCGTATTGTTTTGCCCCAGTATAGTATTGCTACAGTATTACTTTGCCCCAGGCTGTTTTGTTGCCCTAATGTAGTAATAGGCCTATTAGTTTGCTCCCGAGATTTATATAAGGTATTTGCACCTAAAATTTGTAGCATTGCACCAACTGACCTTTTCCCTTCTTAATTTCCTTTGTAGACATCCTAGGCTACTTCAACCAAAGAAATCATCTTTGGTTATTATTTAGCCTAAAAATATTATTTATGTTAACTCTAAACAGATATTACATTATACTTTCAGATTGAAAATGGTAAGAAATTACAAACGCAAAACTGATATGGCATTGTGGACTCTTGAAACTATGCAGGCAGCCATGACAGATATTAGATCAAATCAAATAAGCCTCAGACAAGCTGAACAGACGTATGGGATACCACACGCCACAATACGGCGCCATCTCATGAAAACAGTTAAAACACCAGGCAAGTTAGGAAGATTTCGATGTACATTGAATGAGGAATATGAAACTGAACTGGTACAGTACATAATTGACATGCAGCAGCGATTCTATGGGTTAAGTTTGACAGATGTTAGACAATTAGCCTTCCAGCTTGCAGAAAGAAACAACATTGATGTTCCATTTTCCAAGGTGACGCAATTAGCAGGAAAAGATTGGATGAGTGGATTCTTGCGGAGACATAAAACGATCTCACTAAGAACACCCGAGGCGACTTCTCTCTCACGTGCAACCGGTTTCAATAGGGTGCAAGTTGGCAAATTTTATAATCTATTAAAATCAGTTTTGGAAACCGAAAAAATTCCACCAAATCGAATTTACAATATGGATGAAAGTGGGTTGAGTACTGTGCAAAAACCCGGAAAAATACTTGCAAAAAAAACTCAGAGGCAAGTTGGAAAGTTGACGAGCGCCGAACGAGGGCAAAATATTACCATAGTCTGCGCCATGAGCGCAACAGGCACATACATCCCACCTGCTTTCTTATTTCCAAGAAAGTATATGGCTCAAACACTGATGAAGGGCAGTCCGCCTGGTTCTCAGGGCTATGCAGTGCCGAGCGGCTGGATGGATTGCGACACTTTTGTCAAGTGGCTCGGACATTTTCAAATACATTCTCATTCAAGTGAAAATGAAAAGGTGCTTCTACTGCTTGACAACCATGCCAGTCACAGAACACTAGATGCAGTGAACTTTGCAAGGTCAAACGGCATAGTTATGCTTTCAATTCCTCCACACACAAGCCATAAAATTCAGCCACTAGATCGTACTTTTTTTGGCCCGCTCAAAACTGCTTACAGCAGAGGTTGCGACAAGTGGCTTGTTTCCAACCCTGGAAAACGCATAACGATGCACGAAGTAGCAGCCATATTTGGTGATGCGTATGGCAAATGTGCTTCTGTAGATAAGGCTGTAAATGGTTTCTCGTCAACAGGAATTCATCCGTACAACCCGGATATCTTCACCGACGAAGATTATGCTCCTTCTTCAGTGACAGAAAATGCCGATCCAAATACATCGGTTGTTACACAAGCGGAAACCTCAGCAGCAAGTTCTACTAGTAGGCCTACGACAACCGCGAGTGATCAAGCAGAGATTCCGACGAGAAAGAGGAAAGCAACCGCGAGTGATCAAGCAGAGATTCCGACGAGAAAGAGGAAAGCAACCGCGAGTGATCAAGCAGAGATTCCGACGAGAAAGAGGAAAGCAACCGCGAGTGATCAAGCAGAGATTCCGACGAGAAAGAGGAAAGCAACCGCGAGTGATCAAGCAGAGATTCCGACGAGAAAGAGGAAAGCAACCGCGAGTGATCAAGCAGAGATTCCGACGAGAAAGAGGAAAGCCAGCAATCGAATTTCTCAAGCGGAAACCTCAGCAGCCACCAAAGAACAATCAATGAGTGTGCAGAGACCTATGCGAACATCCCGTAATCCTGCGATCACCAAGCCAAGGCCTCCATCTGCAACTCGAGTAATAATTCGAAAGCCTGCATATTTACAAAACGCAAAAAACTGTGCACAGAACATTCCAAATCAACCTGTCGAGGAACAGCAACTTGAACCTGTCGAGGAACAGCAACTTGAACCTGTCGAGGAACAGCAACTTGAACCTGCAGTCGAGGAACAGCAGCTTGAACCTGTCGAGGAACAGCAACTTGAACCTGCAGTCGAGGAACAGCAGCTTGAACCTGTCGAGGAACAGCAACTTGAACCTGCAGTCGAGGAACAGCAGCTTGAACCTGTCGAGGAACAGCAACTTGAACCTGCAGTCGAGGAACAGCAGCTTGAACCTGTCGAGGAACAGCAACTTGAACCTGCAGTCGAGGAACAGCAGCTTGAACCTGTCGAGGAACAGCAACTTGAACCTGCAGTCGAGGAACAGCAGCTTGAACCTGTCGAGGAACAGCAACTTGAACCTGCAGTCGAGGAACAGCAGCTTGAACCTGTCGAGGAACAGCAACTTGAACCTGCAGTCGAGGAACAGCAGCTTGAACCTGTCGAGGAACAGCAACTTGAACCTGCAGTCGAGGAACAGCAGCTTGAACCTGTCGAGGAACAGCAACTTGAACCTGCAGTCGAGGAACAGCAGCTTGAACCTGTCGAGGAACAGCAACTTGAACCTGCAGTCGAGGAACAGCAGCTTGAACCTGTCGAGGAACAGCAACTTGAACCTGCAGTCGAGGAACAGCAGCTTGAACCTGTCGAGGAACAGCAACTTGAACCTGCAGTCGAGGAACAGCAGCTTGAACCTGTCGAGGAACAGCAACTTGAACCTGCAGTCGAGGAACAGCAACTTGAACCTGTCGAGGAACAGCAAATTGAACCTGTCGAGGAACAGCAACTTGAACCTGTCGAGGAACAGCAACTTGAACCTGCAGTCGAGGAACAGCAGCTTGAACCTGTCGAGGAACAGCAACTTGAACCTGCAGTCGAGGAACAGCAACTTGAACCTGTCGAGGAACAGCAGCTTGAACCTGTCGAGGAACAGCAACTTGAACCTGCAGTCGAGGAACAGCAAATTGAACCTGTCGAGGAACAGCAACTTGAACCTGTCGAGGAACAGCAACTTGAACCTGTCGAGGAACAGCAGCTTGAACCTGTCGAGGAACAGCAACTTGAACCTGTCGAGGAACAGCAACTTGAACCTGTCGAGGAACAGCAGCTTGAACCTGTCGAGGAACAGCAACTTGAACCTGTCGAGGAACAGCAACTTGAACCTGTCGAGGAACAGCAACTTGAACTTGAACAATCTCAATTGCAAACAGTTCAAAGAGTATCAATTTTTGATATTTCACCATTGCCTAAAGCATTCTCTGGTCAGGGTAATGGTAGAAAAAGGATAGCACAGAAATCGGAGATCATAACAAGTTCACCCTTCAAAAACATCCTTGTTGACAAATTTCAGAGTGATAACATTAAGAAACAAAAAAAGGAAGCTGCAATGCAAAAAAGGTCAACCTCGAAGTGTGCATCAAAGTCTACTTCCAAGTCTTCCTCAAAATCTTCTTCAAAGTCTGCTTCCAGGTCTGCTTTAAAGTATGCTAAACAGTCAGCTTCAAAGTCGGTTCCACAGTCAGCTTCCAGGTCTGCTTCAAAGTCTGCTAAACAGTCAGCTTCAAAGTCGGCTCCACAGTCAGCTTCCAGGTCTGCTTCAAAGTATGCTGCCAAGTTCTGTTTGAAAACAGCTTCTAAGAAGACATCTGATATTGAATGCATTTTTTGTACCGAACCTTACGTCGAACCACCAGTGGAAGAGTGGATTCAGTGCCACCACTGCAAGAACTGGTGCCATGAAGATTGCGCGGACACAGATAAACATGACGCCAATGGTAACTTTGTTTGCGGCGAGTGTTAGTTTTCTTGGCTAGAGAACAGTTTCAGGTTCTGTTAGTTTGCCATGTTTATTTTGCTCTTTGTTTATTTTACATGCAGACTGTCATAGAAGAACAGTTTCATTTTCAGTTAGGGCCTACTTTGCTATGTTTACTTCGCTGTATAGCTCTATTTAGAAATAATGTCATTACAATAATTATGTTTGGTATAATTGGTATGTTTGGTTTTGATAGGCCTACCTGTAGCCTACATTATAACAATAGCGTATCATTTTACCCCGGTGAATGGGGCAAACAGATACGCCTGTTTCATTTTGCCCCAAATGGCGGGGTAAAGTGATACATGCATAGCTTCCAATAAATCACAATTTCCAAAAAAACATCTGTACAATTTCAAATTTTTTCCTTACTAAGGTGTCTATGGATAGTAGAAGCATGAAATTGTACTTGGACCGGAATTGTTTTCCATTGATTAGATATATAAATTTTGACTCTACGAAATGTGTATTCCTTTGCCCCACTTCCCCCTACTCAAACACACATACGAGCGCAAATACACGTACAAACATATGGGAACAGATACACATACACACATGTGAGCACAGACACGTAGAAACATATGAGCATAGATACACGTACATAAGTTATGGGCAGAGATTCACATGCACACATACACACATATGAGCACATACACACATACGAGCACAGATACACGTACAAACATATGGAAACAGAAACAAACATACAAACATATGAGCACAGATACACCTAAACACACATGGACACAGACAAATAGGCGTGTGGAATGTTGATGGGATTTTACGTGAATACCATGCATCATATTATAAGGCGACACTAACAGCTTTCACACTCGATCCTTACGTTGCGTAGGTTTCGTGCGTCACAACGATCTGGAAATGGACCTCGTTACTGAATTGCGTCAATCAGTGAATCCTAGGGAGCAAATGTGACACGTGACATGTCACACGCCATCACGTGCATTAATGTGTCCTAATAAGAGCGGCGATGATTGGCTGCCATTGTGGCTGTGTGCTTTCGAATGCGTTGTGTGGAGCGAAGCATCAAAGCGGTTTATTGCGTTGCAGTCCCTTGTAATACGGATTCTATGGTCGTATTGAGGTCTGTCGGACGTAGTAATACTGCAATTCAATCTTTTTCACGGACGGAATCCCATGGTTAATGGATTCGAGGTTGTGCTGTCCGTGTTTTGTTGTTGTGATCCATGGCTGATTGAAACGAGGTTGTGTAGACTCTTGCCGTGTTATTTATATTCTGCGCTGGTTCTGACCGGTCCATGGTTACTCGAAGCATGAGTTGTGACGTCATATTACGTAATCTCTTAACCTTGTCACTCTATTTTCAAACGGTGGTTATGGGACTTCATGCCATTGCCCGTAAACTCTCCGTCTGCCTCTTCCTCGTCTTTCCCTCTGCCAGGATACCTACATTTAATTAGAGCGTACGTTAAAATGGGATAAGGAAATTTCGCCCCCGGAAGAATCGCCCCCGGAAGATTCGCCCCGACATTTCGCCACCGGGAAGAATCACCCCCGGAAGTTTCGCCTCCGGGATCTATGATGAAAATGAAACTAAGACTAGAAGCTGGATCGACGGGGACGAAACTTCGGGGGGGGGACGAAATGTCGGGAGCGAATCTTCCGGGGGCGAATCTTCCGGGGGTGAAAAGTCCTAGAACCGTTAAAATGCCCGCTCGCACTTTTAAATGAAATTTAATATTTAATAATTTTTTAAAATTTTTAAGTTTATTATTATTATTATTTTTTTTTATATTATTATTATTATTATTAGACCCTATTATTATAATTAAATATTATTATTGTTATTGTTGTTGTTGAAATTTAATATTCAATTTTTAATTATTAATTTTTAAGTTTTGCCGTCCTTTGGAAAGTGCGATCCTAGGCCTTGGCCTCGTTTGTTCCTACAATAAGTTAATCACTGTCAATGAGGGGGATAGATGAATGATAACACTCTTGCATGAGGAACATAAGATCTTTAAAGACGCGGTTCGATACCCGCAAGCCCCTCTAGGTCGACTCAACCTTCCATTCCCTAGGGAGCAGCAGTTAAACGAGCGGGCACCTAACAGGCTGCCAAGACGTGCGTTCAATATGATCTTGATTATTGTACCGTCATGTTCCAATGTTTCAATGTAACTTACTGCGATTTGTCAGTGAGCTTGTGAATAAACATGAATATATTATTATTATTTTTTTTATTATTATTATTATTATTATTATTATTATTATTATTATTATTATTATTATTATTATTATTATTATTATTATTATTATTATTATTATTATTACTGTCACGGGCTCATTGATTCATGAGCGCATTCATTCAGGTTTTCATGCCTCATCTGGTCTCCCTACTCCTTTCGCTGCTAATAAATCAGTTCATTAGTCAAATAGCAGTTCAAAGCCCAAGACTTCCCAGGCGACTAATCAGTCTTTCATTATCCGTTCAGAACCACTTCTTTCCCGGCGTCGCTGCTTTTTGCCTAGCATCGGCCAGACTCCCTTCCGCCCTGCATCGGTCGGGCTCCCTTAAGTCCGCCTTTCCTTATGACCGGGCTCTCTCCAGAGTCGGCCAGAGTCCCAGATGCGTTTGCTCCACCCGCACGTATTGCATCCAGTTGTCGGGAAATCCAAAAGATGAGATGTCGCTTGACCTGACCGATTGGCTGCTCGATCCGGAGTAAAGTCTGTGAATAGCAAGCACTGTTATACAAACGCACTGTACCCACTGAGTGGTAACGACGTGATCCCAGTCGTTGTGACTATAAAACCCTTCTTGGTCATCTCTTTTGTCTGGCCCATTGCATTTATTATACATTTGCTCGCCTTCCTTCCTTATTCTTTGGTCATTAACTCCGGAACTCAATCCCCGTCCTCGGCAACATCAGAAAACATGCCTCGCTATGCTCTGACATAAAAGCGCCGTCATGGCTTATGAAAATCCTGCGGTGAAATTGGTGAAGGTTGAAAGGTTAAGGCCCTATTGAAGGCCAACTGCTACTGAGATGAGTCTATGATTAAAACTGATGGGTAAGCGGGTTGAACAAGCACGCCATATCTTGTGGTAGGTTGATTGCAAACACTGCGTTGTCAAGTTCAATATCAACTTGGGACTCAAGATCGACCATCCTGGCGCTATCCAGCCGTTCAAAATTTGCGTGGTCTGTAATAAGGACCATCATAACATGGGTTACAACAACAACAACAATAATAATAACAATAGCAATAATAAAAATCGAAATTATAATAATAAAAAAATATAATAATAATAATAATAATAATAATAAAATAATAATAATAATAATAATAATAATAATAATAATAATAATAATAATTATTATTATTATTATTATTATTATTATTACTATTATTATTTATGCCCCAAAGTACATATGATCCCTCGGGGACTTAAGTATTAATTAAAACAAGTAGATACATCTGGAATGGCCACTATTCCTCAGGTTCTGACAGAGGGAAAGTGCCGCGGAATGCTACGGCGTTGAAACGTTGTATTGTCAACGACAGGCGATGGAAGAGGTGTGATGTTTATTATCATCATCATCATCATCATCATCATCATCATCATCATCATCATCATCATCATCATCATCATCATCATCATTTTCATCGTCATTTTTAGCAATTATTTTACCTGATGTACATAATTATGATCCATCAGGATTTCCAAAATTGGGGATAGCATTTCTCATAGTTGGCTGGTCATCATTGATGTCTATCTTGGTGACTAAAGTGCTGTGGAAAACGTTGGTTGCCATGAAGCGTTGGATGGTGCAGATAAGCGCTGATAGAGAAATGCAGTTTCTCTGCTGTCTCGTATTATTTTTATTATCATCATCAACATCATTTTTCATCATCACCAGTATAATAATTATTATAAATTTCATTATTACATTTATTACTTTTCATACCCGAGGTACATCTATATATGGTTCCCCAGAATCACACAATTAGTGGAACATTGTTCTGAATTCGGTCTTTGCTGATATTTTATCAGGCAAAAGCTGCTGCAAAAACTAGTGACAGATGAAGGTAGTCTTTCTATTATTTCCCGATATTTGAACGGACAGTAGCTGAGGACATTGTTAAGAACAAGGCCATATTGCTTTAGCTTACTGGGCTCAGAGTTTCAAAGACCAACTGCACAATGCAGTACTACAGTCCTACTGTCTGGAATGACCCTCTCTCCGCTCCCTCCTAGGGACTTCTCGTGTACTTTCTATGGTCTTCTTAAGACCTTTCTTTTTAACCGGGGCTGGGTCAGGAGCGCCGCTGAGTAGATTTCTTTATGGGCGCTATATAAGTTTATTATGGATAGATAGATAGATAGATAGATAGATAAAGTTAGATAGATAGATAGATAGATAGATAGATAGATAGATAGATAGATAGATAGATAGATAGATAGATAGATAGATAGATAGATAGATAGATAGATAGATAGATAGATGGGGGTCCGTATATTTCGATGTTTTTCAGTCAGTTTTTCGGGGACGGTATGATTCAGACAGGTTGTCAATAACCTGGACGTAACAAGAAAGTCATTTGCTACTCTCCCACGAGATGAGAGTCACGCCATCTGGTCTTTTCCCATCAGACTTGGCGAGTCCAGTTGGCTCCTTTCTATAGCAGGAAACCGGCTTTAATGAGGCCACATTAGATGATGTCATTCAATAAGGCTCGTCTGGCGGACCGACTCGTTCTAAGACTGAATAGCAAACCGTGTGAGCTGTCCATTTGGATAGCCGCTCCACAAGGACATTCGTGCATGCGTAGGAAGTAAATCGGCCCCAAGGCGCAGACCGTTTGCAATATGGATTGCCTCATCATCGAGCCTCAAGCCACAGGATCCTTACGGGGATGATGCAATGAGCCAATCATCCGCATGTAGTGAAGCGACTGCCTTCAGCTTGGGTCCGTGTTAATCTGTTGTTATTGAAGCATGTAAAACGGACAGTTCAAAACAGGTCGTTATGAATGGGGGTGATTCTAGGGTTCCTTCTGGGTATGGAACACTGCATTCAGTTGACCATTGTTTGCGGGTCATGACAAGAGAGATATCAAAGTTGGACAGGATGGAGGCTTACAGAAACGTGGTCCCTACCGCGGAAGTAAAAAAGACGGGCAATGCCAACGAGGACACAAGGCGGATGCGAAGTCCCCGTTACTATAAGGGGTAGTCGCTTGAACGAGTTGCAAACAGCGGTGGCAAGAATAAAGGTGTTTACAAGATCATGTGCATTATCTGGTCAAACCAGAGTTGGATTTCCCGTGTATGGACTGCATCGAAGGCTATGGAGGAGAGTAAACGTACTGTGAGAACTATGAAATAATAATAGGGCATCATAGAGCAACCGTAAAATCACAAGTGAAACAGTCTGGAACGGTTTTTTTTATTATTATAGCTAGACCCTATTATTATTATTATTATTATTATTACTATTATTATTATTGTTGTCGTTGTTGTTGTTTTTGTTGTTGTTGTTATTGTCGTCGACGTTTTTGTTGCCGTAGTCGTTCAGTTATTGTCTTTGCTATATTTATGAGGCAACAGTGACTATACTCTTTCTTCGATCCATGCTTTTGTACAATTGATGCGCAGAGAGGTCCACTGATGTCTCTGGTCAACGGACGGTACCTTCAAGACTCTAGTACACTGATATGTATTATTGGGCTATTGTTAGTGTTTACTGTTAATACACATGGCAAGTGTTCCATTGATCTATATTGCCACATTGTTGTCCTGCGTTAATATGAAGTGCTACTGAGAATAACAAATGCCCATGGATATGCTGAGTAGAATGCAACCGATCTGTGTGTGGAGCATGAAGAGATTGACACTGGAGATAGTTCGGTCTCAGTGATGACTTCCGGCGAATATTTTGACTCTTGTTTATATATATATATATATATATATAATTATTATATATAGTATATATAATTTTAAATAATCGTTATATCCGAGAAGCTTATTACTAAACAGAAGAGGCTCAGATTAGCATTTAAGATTTCTCCTGAGGCATGGATGTCTCACTTTCTCTTTGTGTCTCCGTTTCTCTGTCACTTTCTCTTTCTACCTTAACCGCTCTCTAACTCTCTGTCTGGCTCTTGGGCTCTCTCTCCCCCTCTCTCGCTCTGGTTTGCTGATTTTGTGTATTGTGCAGTGCTCTGTGTGGGCATCTCTCGGTTTGCGTGTGCTATTTCTAACTATCGCCAAAATTCCTTCTAAGCTGCGCGCGTGCGCGCGAGCGCATTTCAAACTAGCGCGCACAGCATTTCCTCCTAGCGCACAAATTTCATGAGCTCTAATTTTGATTTTCAATGTTTAATTTTACCCATTGTTCCAGCTGATGACATATTTAGCCTACGATGTTCAAACGGTCTCGGCCTCTCTGCACTATAGCTTGCCTAGGACGAACTCTTCATGACAGGGCTTACATGATACAGACGGCCACAGGTGTACGGATGTGTGGCACCCGATGTGTCATAGTAGTCGACCCACAGAAGAAGTGACACTCCGCTGTACACGAAGAGCCGTTTATTCGGATAAACACCAATATGCAGCCAGGCATGATTCGGAGGCTTACAACAGCTGCATACCCTTTAATGGTAGAACGCTCATCTCTGGCCCATGACCGTGGGTGTCCGAAATAATACCTGCCTTGTTCGTCTCTATTTCGCTGTCTTATTCGCTCTCTCTGGTTTGTCTCGCTCTGTCTCTATCGCAGTTTGTCTCTCTCTCTCTCTACAAAGCCATGAGGCCTGTACACACTACATATGACTGCAGATTTCCAGAAGATGAAATACTCGAATGGAAAGTGTTTGAGCTTCGCCTGTTGGCAGACACAGAAAGTTATGATTTTGGGCAAACCGAGATCGCTAGATAGCAGTGAAGTACTGTAAACTACTTAATTAAACTGGCGACGAATACGAGAAGCAGGTTTGCAAGCAGTATCGTGACTTTAAATACACTGCAATCGAAAACTTTAAGGTAGGAATTTTCAGTTGACCTGGATCGTGTGTATGCTCGTTAGCAATCTCACAAAGACAGACGCGAGAAAATCTAATCTTAATTTTTCGGCCTTTCTAGCCTACCCTTAAAGGATTTTATAGCCTTTTATAGACGTGCATTAATTGTTTAGGAAACAACTTGAATCATGTATACGCTGGTAAATGCAATCGTAGAAAGTAGTGATGTGAATCGATTAATCTTATTTAGTTGCTATATTGAGCAGCGTCATCGGATGTTTGACCGGGCATGAGGGCACACAACTTGAAGAAGTTGTGCTTGTCAATTACATTTGTTCGTGTAATCATCAATTTGAAATGTGTAGGCCTAGGCTATAATTATGTAGGCTTAATTCCGTAATAATTCTATGCAATTCAATGACAATGTTGTCACATTCACATAAATGCTACTTACTTACTTACTTCAACTTGACTTTAGCCGCTTCCGTTTAATATGATGCGATTTTGTAGATTGTTAGTGTAAGTCTTATGGTGAAAATGGAGGAGCAAGCCTTTCTAAACGCCTCTGCTACTCCAAATGCCTACAACGAGGTAACTCCACTAGGAAGAAAGAGCGCAGTGGACGACCGAGTCCTCGCCGGTATAATCGAGTCCCGCGAGATAAGGAGTCTGAAAGAAGGACGATGGAGGACATCAACGCAGGAGATGGTGTCTCAGTAAAAACACCGATGGAAAGGCAACGGCAAACCACCTGTCTAAAATTAGGCGATTAGGCATTTCGTCATTCGAAGTTAGAGCCTGCCCAGGTACACAGAACTTGAACAGCTGTACAACCTTGCACGTGCAACATTTTTAGTAGACCCTACGCCTTAAATATCACCAAATGTTTTTGCTCACGCGGCAGGCCAATGCCCGAACGGCAGAAAAAAATTAGAGGGAACATTGGTTATCGCTCTTTTTTATTCTCACACACTCTCTCTCTTTAAATATTTTGGAGTGGTTTCTTTGTTCAGTAATCTCTTTAATGGGCCGTTTCTCTCTGTTTGGATGTCTCATTATCTGAGCGTCTCTCTGTGTCTCTCCCGTCTCTATGTCTGTCTGTCTCTCTGTTTTTGGCTTCTAGCAGTTGGTATTTGTGAAGTGTTTTCGAGGCTCTTGTAAGGTCTGAAGGAGTCCAGATAAAAAGTGAATATCGGCATGTGACCATTTCTGTTGTGTCTGACAATAAGAAGGGAAGACCTGATATCAAAGCACCTGTTATGTTGTCCGAGGCTTTATTCACGAAAGTGATTAGAATGTTTAGAAGACGGCTGTAAACTAACAGTCACGATTAAGTAAGTCACATTTACTTTGCTCCCTTTTTCAGCTGAAACCCTCAAAGGACTGGTTTTTGGTCAAAATGATCTTTGGCTGAAGCCCAACGAAGTGAATAGAGATCTTCAAGATATCTTGTATTTTGTGGTTCGCATGGGAATAATCGTTTGATGGATGGTACCGCCCTGATGCATTTCCGCAGTTTGTTGTTTGCTGTTTAACGACACTGTGTCATAGCAAAGATGATTATCGTCGCCCTCCTCCTGTATCCTGTCTTGGGACAGGCACCGCCAACGTTTCTCTTTAATATGAAATAATTTTAGCATTTGACGAGAACGCATCATGTTAAGGCTTTTCTCGATAAACTTTATTTTCAATTTTCGATTTTAATTTTCCGCAAGAGCAGATAGGCATTGAAAGTAGCCTTATAGGGCTTAAACCTTAATAATAATATTACTATTATTTTCAAGGTCATTAGACCGTTATTGTCATATATTAATTTACGAGTAGACCAACCTGTGAGACATAAAGAGAAATTCTCAGCCCAAGTTCAACGGGGTTGTGGAAATCCAGTTGAGTCATAACCAACGTCGTTTGACCATCGTATGACCTTGTAGTTCAAGGTTACTTGCAGTTACATTTTCGATCTTAGTATATCATAATTATGTCATCATCATATTTGCAAATTTGAATAGCGCCGCTCACAGTTGCGGCTATTCAGTAGCGCTCCCAGTGCGAGAAGCCCGAGAAGAGAAAGATTTTAAGAACAGAGAGGGATGTAGGAAGGGATCCAGAGAGTATGGTTGCATGTAGAGGGGAAGGAAGAGCATTCCATAGGGAGGGCCCTATCTTGGCAAAAGATCTAGTTTGAGCTAGAGTGGTCCTGGAACACGGAACAAAGAGGACATGCCGGTCGCGAGAGCGGAGAGGTCGGCTGGAAGCTGCAGAAAGAGGGGCAGATGAGGTCCCTGAGATATTTGGGAGCAGTACCCAGTTTAGACTTAAGGAGTAGAACAACAACTTTAAATTGAATGTGGGCCAGGAGAGGGAGTCAGTGAAGTTGACTGACCATATACGAGGAGACGTGATAAAAATTAGGAAGACGAGCAATCAGTCTGGCGGCAGCATTGAAAACTGACTGGAGAGGAGACAAGCGGACCCTAGGAGGACCAATGAGAATGGAATTGCAATAGTCGACTCTAGGACAGACAAATGCGTGCACTATTAAAGTCAAGGTGCATAGGGAAACAGATCTGCGAACAGTGGCAACATTTAGTAGTTACTGTGTTATCATTGTAGTTACCTTGTAATAAATAATGTGATATGATATTACCTAATCTGATTAATTCAATAGCCCCGTAATCATAATGTACACCTAATGCGTTAGAGAAGCCGGGATGAACAGCATGCATCTATCAACATTGTATTGCCTGACACTAAAACAGAACAAATAACTTATCTAGAAAAGATGGTACGTACAATCCATATCTCACGACGCTTCACAGTGTTGTCATATCACATTTACAACGCAGCGTTGCTAAATGGTTCTCCTGTTAGGCTGCGTACACTGCGCACCACACACTATTATGTATGTATGTATGTATGCATGTATGTATGTATGTATGTATGTATGTATGTATGTATGTATGTATGTATGTATGTATGTATGTATGTATGTATGTATGTATGTATGTATGTGGGTGTATGTATGTATGTATGACATTGTATGTATGTATGTACGAATGTATGTATGTATGTATGTATGTATGTATGTATTAGTATGAATAATAAGTATGTATGACATTGTATGTATATATGTATGTATGTATGTATGTATGTATGTATTGTGTATCTATGTATGTATGTGTGTATGTAACATTGTATAGGTATGTATAATAAGTATGTATGTACAGTATGTATGTACGTACTACGTATGTATGTATATATGTACAGTATGTATATATATGTATGTATGTATGTAAGTATGTATGTATGTATACTTGTATTCTTGTATAAGTATCCAAATACTTTACATAGCGCCTGTTAAGTACCTCACAAAACGCTGCTCTCTGCACTAGCCTAAACGATGATAACTGTCATTACGAACAAAAATATTACGTCAGCTAGCAAAACGTTGCATATTAAAGCTGGAAGAGTCACCAGTGGCGAGCCCACGCATACACGTGGAACTAACCAACGGATTCCAGTTCTGGATGTAGGCGTGTCACCACAATGAACAACTACATATCTAAATTGAGCTGAACTACACTTCTAGACCAATTCGCTACACCGTAATACAACTTCATTACATTACACTACAACACAATGACTACACGGTACTGCATTGCATTGCATTATATCACATTATGTTGTTTCTCATTGTACAACATTGCCTTGGGTAACAATGTGTGTTATTGCATCGCAGGATATAACCTAACATTAATTGATTACATTTTTGTCCTTGATGACTTAAAAATTATTTAGGCTGTCGCAGGAGGCGTTTTTTAGGTAAGGCCTAATTAAAAGGCACATACATAGCCCTAGGTAGATCACAATGCAATCGAAACCCTCCGTATCAGCTGCTCTGCCTCTCCCTGGTCTCTCTGGCAACCGGACTCGGACCACCAACGGACATCGATCTCTGGACAACCCCTCGGATACGACGCAGTGCTCGTGAATAAGCTGGTGCTCTGCGCTTGGCTTTACAGTGGCGCCTTAGAAAACTGGAGATTAGGAATCGGAATGCACTTGGAGACACTGTGCAATGTAAGCTACATAGCTACTATGGCGTGTGCTGCGTGAACTCTTCATCACCCAATTGCACCTTTGCAACGAAAAAAAAGTCGACATCACTAGGAACGGACTCTTTTCTGTGGCGGATTGATTTCTGTTGTCAAGCTCTGTATAATACACTGTTGTCGGAACACATGCCGACAGTCCTCATGAACCGTGCGTGAATATTTATCATCACGACCAGCAACGGGCGTAGAATTGTCTGATAACAAACTACCAACCAATGTGGTCTACATCCATACTCTTTCATCTGTAATTTCTATCGTGGATAGACCACATAAGGTCTGGTAGTACGCCACTGTCTAACTCCTCTG
Organism: Allolobophora icterica; assembly: GCA_963556255.1. Lineage (NCBI taxonomy): Eukaryota > Metazoa > Annelida > Clitellata > Crassiclitellata > Lumbricidae > Allolobophora > Allolobophora icterica. The sequence continues at coordinate 56,572,229 of OY744608.1, forward strand.
ATATCAGGGAATGGAAGCACAGTATTCAGTTTTATGTCTGATGTCAGCAGGAGGCAGTGCGTTAAAACCCGAGAAACTCCCGTTCGCCAAACTCCAGTAGGCCTCAGAATGCTTCCTTCGTTACCATGCGGTCGTTGCATATTATAATATTGATCCGGATGTTGACAAAAGCGTACCAAATAAGCACCCTGCCGTGTACGCCCACACAGAGCGCATATAAGACCCATATTCTCATATGGCACATGGATAGAACCTGTGAGGGTTCTGTCTAATGCACATGGAAATGCTGGCATGGCAGGGCCGTACAGAGAAATTTTCGTGACCTGCTTTAGTCATCTGCAAAGTTTGACGAGCACTTGTGCTCAGCAGAATATTTCATGACCATTCCTTAGTTAATCAGACTCTCCACTTTGTCTTGGCTGATAATAATAATGATAATAGGCGGTCGCATTTCTTCCATCAGTGGCGACAGACGCGAATCAACTTTTCTTTTTCAGCGTTTGTCCATCAGCATCCAACGCTATAATTTGATTGCATTTAAAGGCACTTTTCCCACGCTTTCCCCCGAAGACGAGGCCTGACCCTCCAGACACTATCTCTGCTCCTAAATAACAATAATTTTTTCCAAATCCTGAGGGATCCTTGATACCTCGGGTAAAAAAAAAATATTAATAATAATAGCCGGGTCTTGTCGAGTGAGTCGTTCCAGACACCCACCTTCGGACATAATTTCATAGCCTGAGGGAACAGAACTACCTCGGCTGCAAAAAAATAAAAATAAAAAAATAAATAATAATAATAATAATATTCAGGCCTCGTCCTCAGCGGAGGACGAGGCCTGATTTCCTAGGAATAACATACCAACAAATTAATATCTAAGCCCCCGAGGGATCATATGTACCTTGGGGCAAAATAATAATAATAATAATAATAATAATAATAATAATAATAATAATAATAATAATAATAATAATAATAACAGCTAGGAACCAATATTCTAGAGTAATCAATAACCTCCCTCGCAGCAACAATGCACTTGAGGGTTGGCACAATGCTTTCAACAACGTTGTTGGTTTTGCTCATCCGTCCATCACAAAATTAGCACGAAAACTACAACAGGAGCAGCATAACACTCATATTCATCGTCGTCAACTTGTTTTGGGAACAACCACCGGAAAGAAAAAGAAAGTATACGTTCGCATCAACGAAGCACTTCATCCCATTGTAGTCGATTACAACAACCGAGGTCCGATTATTTATATATTTGGGAGATATCGCCCGAGTGCTCAATATAAATGTTATCTGACTACGACTTTATAACTGAGTATGCGAGTTCATTCTGAGTATGCTTCATGTGTAACAAATAAATCAATAACTGCCGTTTGAGGCTAGCTAGCAAAGCTGACAAATGTATATACGAGTAAGCTTATGCTTCATATGTAAGAAATAAATCAATAACTGCTGTTTGAGGCTAGTTAGCAAAGCTGACAAATTGATATACGATTATGAAAATTTGATTCACATTATTTTGCAAATTTGTGTCCACTGTCGGTAATGCCTGATTGGAATTTTAATTGACGATGCATGTTTTCTACTCGGCAAGATACACTTTGAAATACGATCTACAAGAAACATAAGTTGATCCATTGTTTTAATTCGTAAATTAGTGCTATATGAATATCTGCTAAGGGGCCATCCATATATTACGTACGCAAAAATCCGAGAAAATTGGACACCTCCCTTCCCTGCACCACGCGTACTTCCCCCACCTGCGTACGTACGGTTGACGCGCCCCCCTCCAGACCAGCTGCAGAATGTGTCAGTTACACAGGACCAGGTAGCGACTGTCTGCACTTTAGGCCAGATTGAAGGATGAGTAATTCATGGACTCACTGCTGAGTTGTGTGATATTTTAATAATAGCGTTTAGAGTTAAGGTGGCATACAAGTGACACCTCTCCCACAGTCCTACGTCCTCTGGTAGTACCGGACAGCTGGAAAGACTTAACTCTAGCTCACTTGAAGGAAAATCAATTTGCGTACGTACATTATCAGTATATTCGCAAGCGCACGCAAACGCATGCATTTCGGTTACCTCCCCGTCCACCTCCATGCGTACGTAATATATGGATGGTCCCTCAACGATTTTGTACTTATATGATGAATGTTCACTAAAGTTGAATAAAACATACTTTTAATTATGAACGTTCCCTCGCATGCTTCTGTTACTTATAAAGTCTAATAAATTCTTTGAAACCTGATTTAACAGAGCACATAATTTATAGGGTCAATAGGCCTACCTTTGATCTTAAAACACGCGATCAAATATGGCTTGCTCACAGTCTTCATCTTTACTAACAATTGTATTTCCATGTTACCTCTGCTCGATGCCGGCTTTGAACCCAAGAAATAACCTGAGCAACAAACGTCACATTTCCATGTTGTACAATTAAGTCTATGTTTTCCAACATTGGCCAAAGATCTTCCAATGTTCATCATAAGTAAAAAATTTAGCAGAATTGCCACTAGTCAAGAAGAATGAGAAGAAGGATAGGGAAAAGGAAGAATAAGTCGCTAATGTTTCATACCCATGGCTGCCTCTTGATGTAGTTCTCGGCGCTGCCGCCATCCGCCGATAAGCCCTCTAGTCGAAAATAGTTGCTAAGCTATTGACGGCTAGCGACTTCGTTCACTTAATAACTTTTGCTTGTTGTTTCAATCGCGATTTCCAGGTTTCGATTTCACGAAGACATCAGTTGCAGGACACGAGCAACACTTCCAGTACAATACAATGCAAAATTCGTTTGTTGAGCAAACAAGCTGACATGCCGCAACTTGGTACATTATGGAAGGAATTAGAGTTTGCTCTATTAGTTAGAGTTCTTATAGAAAATACGGGGAATATAGTTGTTGTCGTGTTTAGGTAAAGTGAATTTATGCATTCTATTACGAAGATGGTGTTGCTGATTACGAAGAGGAGGGAATAAGCAGGGTGAGAATTGTCTGGAGGTTTCTGGGTTCGACCCCTAGTCTTTCTTAGGACTGTAACGATACCCAAGATTTCACCCAGAAATGCTAAGGCATTAGGAGTTGATCATACTCCACATTACTTGAATACTAATTTGATTCCTTTGCATCCAAATGAAGTTATGGTTATTTTAAGATATAAATGAAAAGACCATCGATGAATATTATTAAGTTGTATTAAATAAAAACAAATAATTGTATGAACAACTTCAGTGTTATGACAGTTTATATATATATATATATATATATATATATATATATATATATATATATATATATATATCCTATTCCTTACTTAGACCAGCTTGAGATTAACTAATCCAATATTACATCTATATTAACCTCCCTCTTTTCTTTGCTTGTGGCATTGGAATCGTTCTTTCGTATTTTGTCCCAATCGTCAATGTTTCAACACCGCTGACGTGGATTGATGTTGCGATCTCGGCGGATGACTGCTGTGGATTCTTTTCTACGTAAAAGTTCTATTTCTCGTAGAATCTTCACCAATTCATTTACTCATATAACTCGCATGTCCAGCATAAAACGAGCTGCGACATAATTGTTTCGAAAGTCTGTCAAATCGAAATATTCAGTTTGTACGCCAGTTCACTATAGAACTCACGACGACCGCTTACCGTCACTTTGCTTCGATACGAACTTAAGACGGAGCATTTGCGTTCTCGAATAACTTCTCTTCTCGAACTCAATTCGATAGAATTCCTGTAAGAATGTCTTATAAGTTCAACAACGTTTCTTCACTTGGGTCGCCTCAACACAATTGTACAATCAAAATGTGGTGTATCAACGTACTACCACAATTATAAGAGTTAAATGACAACGCTTCACAAGACGTACACCATTGCGTTCAGCGTTCGACATCATAACTAAGGTCCCTCCTCAGTGAAGACACTCATTGCGCATGCGCAGCAGCAGATCAATAATTCATGGCAGTTGAAGATTGAACGGACCAATAGACTGTCGCCAACATCGTCTCTTTAGGCTCGTTCTTGTAATACAAGTCCCCAGACCTACTTGACTATTTATATTATATACAACTGGTCATAGTCGCTGGTCACTTAATAAAATTGCATTATCTAACTATACTAATCAAATTAGCTTATGCAATAACAAACCCACTGTTCATTACAACATGTGACTTAACTAATATACAATATTCTAAGTGTGATGTGTGGGACAGAGGCATCCGTTACATATTAGCACCCCCACAGACTAAAATTTACCAAATTTTACCTAACAATGGCTCTTATAACCACACAAAACACTTATCTACTTATAATACACCTTACTCATCTTACTAACATATCCTAACACAACATTTTAACTTATCCTATTCCAATTCTATATATTAACATACAACACTTGCTACTCAAGAACTCATTTAAGTTATGAATTGCCTTCATTACCTCAAGTATTACAATATCCTAACTAACTATACCTCTTTCTTTACTATTTACATCTTACATATTCATTCTAAGCCACCCTCAACTAATCTGCAACTACATTTCCACTATTTCTAATATAGCTAATCTCTAACTCTAACTTTGTTGCATCATATATCATTGCATGAATCTAACATTACTACCACTTCCAGTCGTTAATTCCAGAAGTCTACAATAATACGTATCTAGTATAAATCGACCCTTTGGATATCCCATATCAATGCCAAACATTCTTTCTCTTGCACCAACCACTTCTCTCTCTCTCTCTCTCTCTCTCTCTCTCTCTCTCTCTCTCTCTCTCTCTCTCTCTCTCATTAGCTTCTTGTCAGCATATGTCACAGGACATCACAATCCCTTATGCTTCCATACTAACACACAACCTACTAGTAAAATTAGAAACATCTGTTCTGATAGTGAACTCTGGTTTACATCAGATAACTTCAGAATTCAGTGCTTCATTAGGTCTGTCAGTGGTTCCATCACCACTAATCCAGCCATTAACTTACTCTCGTGCTCCACTAACTAACTTCTTCCTAGTGTATCTGAGCACATCTCACTTAACTTATATTCTCTAAACAACTCATTACCGATACAACTATTTTTGACCCACTCTCCTTTCTGTGTTCACTCAACTTCGGATTTACTATCACATCTCTTGACATTTTTCTTTGCATTCCAACATACCATTCTAGAATCTCGCCTTCTTTATTAGTCCCTCTCTATTCAACAACACATAAAGCTATTCTTAACTATCGCATGCGGTCACTCACTAAACAAGAGTGATCGTGTTTAGCCTTCACGGCTTAAAACATCATGTCACATCTACCATTCAGTGACTCTTGGTATTTCAAACACCAAACTAAATATTCTCTTAACTATTTGCCTATTTACACACTTCACCTCCAACTTTTTCTTTCTACCACTTTCTGTCCATGTGATATCTCGGTACTCCTTTATCTCTATCAAACTTACCATATTCCCTCTTAGTTGGTAATTCATCGTCTTGAAATTCGTCTGTCTTCTTCACATGTCCTTCCATATAGACACAATTATCTCCATGATAATTTCTTCTCCAGAACTCATTTGAAAATCTATCTCTCTCCTTCCACGCAGTTCTTATCCAATTTGTACGGGCCCCAGCATTCCGCCTTGCACTCCAATTATAGCTTGATTGTGACCCTCGCCAATCACAACTCTTACTCACATACTTCGTTTTATTACTTATTTCATTTTTCACCTGATTTGTGCTGATTCTGGATAACTCTTCCTCAGTTTTTTCATTAAGATTCCTTTGTTTGCCACACACTAATGGTTTCGCGGAACGCTCAGCTGTTTTAACAACATGCTGCTGAATTTTATTTCCCGCAATAATTCTTTCCTTAGGTGATTCATCACGCTTCGAATCAACCCTGCTTCTTAAGTTAACACTCCGCTGTTTATCTACGACGCCATCTTTGTCCGACACCATTTCCATACTATTGCTAAGCGGATTATTCTTCTCATGAGTCAATTCATTTGTCATCTCCTTAATGACATCATCAGCGCGTGTTCCTACGCTGGCATCGCACATCTCATGTCTGCTTACGCCTAATGCTTTTCTGTATAACTGCGGTCCAACTATTAAATCTGTTGATAAATTTTCAATCACGATTGCTTCAGCCTTTCCTGTGAATTCTTTTCCGGCTAACTCAATAATTGCCGTCGGATATCTTCCTCTCATCCCGTTCATAAATACACAAACTCTGTGTCTACCTGTATATTGATCGGATCTCACCCACTCCTTTTTAACAGCTGTGTACGAAGACCCTGTATCATAAAAGCTCAGCACTTCATTGTTGTTTACGGTCATAAGACTGACAAATTCATTCTTGTCTCCAATGTCACAATTATTTCCATGATCATCCTGTACATCATAGTACGATATAAGCACCTCATCTTCTCCTTTTGTATCTTCTTCGACACAATTCATCATTGCTATTGTGTGGGTTTTATCTCTTTGATCCCTCTTATTGCAAGAAAAGGATTGGTGATCTTTGGAACCGCATTTCCAACATCCACCCCTCTGTCTCTCTGTTAAATCACCATGTTTCCGACTTCCTTGAAAATTCCGATTACTCTTAAATTGACCTCTAGTATTAAAGTCTCTGTGTCCTCTACCCCTTTCTTGGGTTTCTCTCGGTCCTTCCGTGTCTTCAGTTTCTACTTCTCTTCGATAATCCTTGTGACTAACATCCTTATTCTTAATCGTGGTCACCCTATGCTCATCTGATTCTTGTGTCTCATTATAGTTCTGAGCTTGTACTATCATTTCACTTAGGTCTATTTTGCCCTTTTCTTTCAGGAACCTCCTGAGGTCATTGTCACATCTGACAAAGAACTGGTCTCGCAAAATCAACGTCTCCAGTCCCTCATAGCTTTGCTCAAAACCTGACATCTGTAACCACAATTTTAAATACCTTTTCAATCTTTCCACGTACTCTGCAACACTTTCATCTTTCTCCTTCTGGCATTGTTTAAATTTCTGTCTGTAGCCTCCTTCTGTCAATTTAAAACGCCTTAAAAGCTGCTGTTTTAGTTTCTCATAGTCTTGAGCTTCTTCGATGTCCATCCTTTGATACACCTCAAGTGCCTTACCATCAAGAGAACGAACAAGAGTAAGAGCCCATAGATCTGCTTATACATTGTATGCTTGACATGTACGTTCGAATCTTACTAGGTACGCGTCAAGACAATCTCTTTCCTCTTTAAACACTGGCATCTTAACGTATTTGGCGTTATTATTCTGACCTGTATTATTGCTATTTCTAACTCCACCGTTCTCATGTCTATTCTCTTGTTGAGTGGCTTCAAGTGTCATTCTTAATTCCAATTCTCTCATTTTAATCTCTTTTTGGCTTTGCATCTCAAGCCGCCTAAGCTCCAATTCATTCTCTCGTTGTTTGTCTTCTCGTTCCTCCAAACGGCGTTTCTCAGCCAATTCCATCTCTGCTAGATGGCGCTTTTCATCTTGTTCCTCAGCTCGCCGTTTCTCAGCCAATTCCATCTCTGCTAGATGGCGCTTTTCATTCTGTTCCTCAGCGCGGCGTTTCTCAGCTAACTCAATCTGAGTTTTCTTTTCTTCCCTTTCAATCAATCTCTCCTCTTTCGCTTCCGCCTGTCTATCTTTTACAAAAGATTTCAATTCTTCTCCCTCATAGCCCAAATCATGAGCCACTTGTATCCATTGTTGATATAGAGTGGTCATTGTTTCGTATTTATAATACTGTATATTGCGCTACACAAACTCTCAGTAGACGCCAAAACAAATCTTAAGGTCAACTTATTACCTTGACCCGCCCTCACTTACAACCAATGGCAGTCTGTCAACAACGTCAGTCAATTGACCTTACTCTTCCTCACCCAATGAGGTTTCAGTAATTTAAATATCGTTTACGTCACGAATTTGTAATTCAAACGCCGGACGACTTCTATGCTATCTACTTCTAACACGTGTAAGTACAATAATCTATTACTAGACAGACAATTTTGCTCGTATATCTAGGAGATTTTATCCCGGTTTGCTTTAATCGTTAACTTAGATAATCACTAATCAAATCCCGCAAGCGAGTCCACAGTTATGTAACGATACCCAAGATTTCACCCAGAAATGCTAAGGCATTAGGAGTTGATCATACTCCACATTACTTGAATACTAATTTGATTCCTTTGCATCCAAATGAAGTTATGGTTATTTTAAGATATAAATGAAAAGACCATCGATGAATATTATTAAGTTGTATTAAATATAAACAAATAATTGTATGAACAACTTCAGTGTTATGACAGTTTATATATATATATATATATATATATATATATATATATATATATATATATATATATATATATATATTAGGGTGTGTCTATAATTTGAAGTTTCAAAATTAATATCGGCCAGGTTGTTTTTGTGTTCCAGCTTGAGAAACATTAATATTTGCCAAATTAGATGAAAATCGAAAGAGATTTAGAACTGGCGCAAAGCCCGGGAAAAATTACCACTTAGAAAACAATGTCATACATTGTAATTCTCGAAGATCCAAACAATTTCAACACTTAAACATAAAAAATAAGGCAAAAGCAAACCAAGAACCTTCAGTTATTTGTCACTACTTAGTCCCTTCAATGCTTTTGGGAAACTATTTCGATGGTATTCAACCATTTGAAGAACAAATTGTTTCTCTTCCTCATTTCGAACCAGGGCTTCATTGAAGGACTGCATTAGAGCCACTCCTCTCTCCGCTAAATCGTTCGTCACTCTTAGGGCGGATATGATGTCTTTCGCCTCATTGAACGAATGCTCTGACTCCCATTGTTGTGGATCTCGATCAAGAAAAGCGTAATCGAATTTGAGGAACTGGAAAAGTTTGATGGTAGAAGTGGTAAAAAAATCGGATTGCGCTTTTGTAGATGGATCATGTATGGGAGGAAGCCTCTTTGGATGTTCGTCGGATCCCTGATTGTTGCGCATGTTATAGACCATGCGCTGTTTTTCGTCGAAGGTGACTGAATCGTCAAAAAGGCTGAGGCCAACCAAGGTTTCCGACAAATACCAAAGGTGTCGGGAAAATGCTGTTAGGGCGACCTGTGACACTTCCTTGTCTGGGTAAGTATGGATTGCCTTCAAGACTTGAAGATCGTTCCTTGGGGCTTCATTGGGTGATGTACAGGTGAACCAGTGCTCCACGTAGGTTGTGGTCACAAAAAGTGAAACTCGAAGTAGATGATTCCACATCTTTTAAGAGTAAGATTGTCGAGATGCCCTCTGGTATTGTTGAATGGGAAACTGCTCTCTGAAAAGCCACATCTTGATTGCATAAACCGCACGTGCCATCCAACGCGCGCGGTGAAATGCCTCTGCGCACCCGAACTTTATTCGTTTCGGTGAATTCCTCCTAGGAAAATGACTGTTTATTCAAGTAGCTCTTCGTAGTCTTCTCTGTGGTATTCAGCATTCAGTTGCTGCAGTGCGAAGGTGATGACATTCTCTCGAATTTCTTTGACTCTTTGTGCTGCGTCTTTATCCTCCATTGCTGTGCGATACTTGGTCTGACCGATTTGCGGCCAGAAGTCACGGAAATGACTGAAGAATTCCAATTTTGGAGACCTTAAAGAATCATGCAGTGAAAATACCTTTTCCAGAACAATTTCAGAAACATGATGTCGACAGGCAAGGTCAAAGAGGTCTTTTCCTAATTCCGTTTTCCTGCTTGATGCATACGCCGCCCTTGCAACCCGTGTTACTCGCCGTTGTGTCGAAACACATGGCCACGATTCTGTCTTCCAATCCCCAACTTCTGATCTCGGCCAAACACGCATCTGCCATGAAGGCAGCAGTCCCGGATTGGCGTTTGGGGATGGCCAATAGTTTGGTCACATCCTTACCAGATACCATTATTGGAAGACGATCAACGCACACTCGTTCAGTTTCTGTAAAATCTGGCATGGCCAGTGGATAGTAAGGGGAACCTTCGGATCGAAAGATTCACGAATCTCAGCTGTTAGGGCTGCACGGTTATCCTTCCTTGCTCGATGGATAGCAGAAGGACTGATGATCAGCTCACCAGCTGGTGCTGCATATAGATTGGATGCAGCGAGAGCAGAGAAAATGTGAGAGGCATTCCTGCTGCTGGTTTTGGTACGATCTAGAGCTGCTGCAACATCACGGGTAACAACAGAGATTGTTCCCTTTCGCCGCTTTGGTGGTCCAGCTGACGTTGAAGGTTCTGGTTCTCTTTCTGAGCTATTTGATGACGCCTCTTCCTCAGATGATGTTGCCAACAGAGAAACCTCCGTCGCTACCGCCATGCTTGCACGATATCGTCATGGGCGAGGGAATTATTGTTGTAGACAGATTGCTTCGATCGGAAACCACGACATTGTCTGATTGGCACAAACTCATTCGGGGATCAAAGACATACTCTTACCAAGGGAGACAGCCACTCGCGTTAAACACCATGCTATTGATGTAGCACCAGGTGTCTCCTCTAGAAAACCACAATAGCTTATTTAATTACTATAATTATGTTGAAGATCGAAAACACGAAGAACAGACATCGTGACGTCTAAAATTTTGGCCAAACCGAGACAGGTCACCGGCTTCCTAATTTCGGTCGCCTTGCGCCAGTCCTAAATGTTCAGCTATCGCGATATAATTTCGGATATGGCGTTTATACGCTAATTGACATGATAATTCGACCTGGCCGTTAAAAGATCTTTGAGTTAAAAAAATCATGTGCATCATAAAAACACCCTAATATATATATATATATATATATATATATATATATATATATATATATATATATATATATATATATATATATCCTATTCCTTACTTAGACCAGCTTGAGATTAACTAATCCAATATTACATCTATATTAACCTCCCTCTTTTCTTTGCTTGTGGCATTGGAATCGTTCTTTCGTATTTTGTCCCAATCGTCAATGTTTCAACACCGCTGACGTGGATTGATGTTGCGATCTCGGCGGATGACTGCTGTGGATTCTTTTCTACGTAGAAGTTCTATTTCTCGTAGAATCTTCACCAATTCATTTACTCATATAACTCGCATGTCCAGCATAAAACGAGCTGCGACATAATTGTTTCGAAAGTCTGTCAAATCGAAATATTCAGTTTGTACGCCAGTTCACTATAGAACTCACGACGACCGCTTACCGTCACTTTGCTTCGATACGAACTTAAGACGGAGCATTTGCGTTCTCGAATAACTTCTCTTCTCGAACTCAATTCGATAGAATTCCTGTAAGAATGTCTTATAAGTTCAACAACTTTTCTTCACTTGGGTCGCCACAACACAATTGTACAATCAAAATGTGGTGTATCAACGTACTACCACAATTATAAGAGTTAAATGACAACGCTTCACAAGACGTACACCATTGCGTTCAGCGTTCGACATCATAACTAAGGTCCCTCCTCAGTGAAGACACTCATTGCGCATGCGCAGCAGCAGATCAATAATTCATGGCAGTTGAAGATTGAACGGACCAATAGACTGTCGCCAACATCGTCTCTTTAGGCTCGTTCTTGTAATACAAGTCCCCAGACCTACTTGACTATTTATATTAAATATATACAACGGTGATTCTAGAACTCGGTGGGTCTCGGTAAAACTTGGTGTTCCTCAGGGTTCGGTCCTTGGCCCGCTTCTCTTCATTCTCTATACAGCTGACATTCCTTCCCTACTCTCTAAACATGGGGCGGCTGGTCACCTTTTCGCTGATGATGTTCAGGCTTTTGTCCATGGGCCTCCATCTGCTCAACTGCTTCTCACTGGTTCCATTGAGGCTCTCTCTCAAGATATTCATTGCTGGATGTCTTCAAACCGCCTTTCTCTAAACTCTTCCAAAACTCAATTCATCTGGTTTGGCACCCCTCAGCAACTCAAAAAGCTTGATTTCGTGCTCCTGTCTGATAGGTTTCCTCACTTCACTTTCTCGTCCAGTGTTCGTGACTTAGGTGTCACTCTGGACAGCGCGCTCACTTTTGCTGAGCACATTTCCAACCTCACCCGCTCCTCTTACTTCCACTTAAGGCGTCTCCGGGCTATTCGGCGGTCTGTCTCATCTTCGACCTTCACCTCAATTGTTCATGCATTCGTGTGCTCTCGGATTGACTACTGTAATTCTCTCCTTATTGGCCTTCCCAAGATCCGTCTTTCTCCTCTCCAGTCCGTACTCAATGCTGCTGCTAGACTCATTGCCCGCCTTCCTCGGTTCTCTCATATCTCCACCTTCATGGTTGAACACCTCCATTGGCTCCCTCTCTCTGCCCGTATATAATTCAAAGTGCTTATTCTTGTGCTTAAATCTCAGCTGGGTCTTGCTCCACTGTACTTACGTGATCTGTTTCAACGGCCTCATTCTGCTGCTTCGCTGCGTCGTCTCCGATCTTCTGATCGTCTTGACCTCTTAGTTCCTCGTGTCAGGACAACTATGGCTCTGTCCAGGTCCTTTGCCTGCATAGGTCCCTCACTTTGGAACCGACTTCCTCCTTCTGTCCGCACCACCATTCTCTCTGGTAGCGTTGCTTCTTCCTTTTCTCACCTTAAATCCTGCTTTTTCTCTCGGGGTCTCGCGCACTGGGAGCGCCTCTGAATGGTATATACCGCGAGAAGCGCTTTATAAATGCCCATATACAATACAATACAATACAATACAACTGGTCATAGTCGCTGGTCACTTAATAAAATTGCATTATCTAACTATACTGGGCTGGGCTGGGAGCGCTTCTGAGTAGGTTTCTTGAAGGTGCGCTATATTAAATTTATGAATGAATGAATGAAATTTATGAATGAGTATACTAATCAAATTAGCTTATGCAATCACAAACCCACTGTTCATTACAACACGTGACTTAACTAATATACAATATTCTAAGTGTGATGTGTGGGACAGAGGCATCCGTTACAAGGATCCCACATTTAATCTTCATTGTACATCCCAGGGGGTCGTTTCCAACACCCTCAGTTGTGCTGCAGTGATTTAGCATTATTTGATTCTGAATCTCTGACAAAGCGAAGACATTTCCTTGGTGTATCATGTATGCATTTTTGAATGTTCTCAACAATGGAATTTATTTTGATTCGAGTCTGACTTGCAAAACTACTAGCGTTGAAATCTGCTGCTTTCAAATTTCACTGATATCAGTTTGCAAAATACACATAAAATATTCAGCTCCACGTGGATCAAAGTCTAACCCCCCCCCCAAGTCTTTTCACTACAATTCGCACGCTGGGAATAAGTGCCGGAGTACATGATTCTCATTTTCTGCTACTGTCTGAAAGAGGCACGCATCAGCAGTTTGGGTCAACAGGTTGGCCGTAGGATCGGCCGCTGCTATAAATCCTCCTCGCTTCATTCCATTTATCAAACGCTCAATATCACGAATTCACATTAACAATAATTTTCACAGTCATCAATCTGTCCTCTGTCAGCATGCCCACATGGAGCGGAACCCACATTCCCATACTGAACCCGTATAATAGAGCCCATATGGGTTCCATCTAATGCGCACGGAAATGATGGCACGGTCAGTACAGTATGCGGTAAAATCAGGTATGTCCAATAGACAACCCGATACCTGAGAAGTCGAAAGCAAGTCGCTAAGTCAGTCGATAAGTCTAAGCGACTTAGTCAGTCGATAAGCATGCGACTTAGTCGAATGAGTCGCTGAGTCAGTCGCTAACTCATCAAGTCAGTCGCTAACTCCTCAGCGACTGACTCCGGGTACTTGATGGTTAGCTTAATATTATTTCAATAAACTTAAATCCATACCATTTTGTCCGTATCATTTTGTCCGTATCATTTTATCCGTACCATTTATCCTTACCATTTTGTCCAATACCATATTGGCCTGACAGCATTTTGTCCATACTCTACATGCATTCAAAGGTAAATTGATCTAAGCAACGCTACGCGAAGACAAACAGTCGATAGCAATGGGCCTGATAGCACTACAGACAGTGAATGCGTTGGAGTGGCCTCGCATTCATAGGCGTAGCTACATGGAGGCAAGAGGAGGCATTTGCCTCCTCTTGGTTTTGCGAATTTTAAAATTCTCCATGTATTTTCTGAAGTAGACCCCAGGAGAGGTGGATTTTGCCTCCTCTTGATTTGTGCCGAAGAAAGTCCTCGAATGTGTTAATGACTAAAAAAAAAAAAGGTCATAAACTTTTTTCGTGACGAAATTTACTTTTTTCGTGACGAAATTTAAGAAATTCTCAGAGCAAAATTCATAAATTTTCAGAAGTTTTTTCAGACGCTGAAAAATTTCCCTCTGACCTCTGAAACAAAATCGCCGCCACTGCATAAAAGTTTAGACAAGCAGTAGTTGCCTCCTCTTGAATTGAAGTCTGGCTACGCCCCTGCTCGCATTATCACTGAATTTTACGCAATTACTAAACGCTCAGTCTGCTCAGATCCACAAGAGGCAAGGTTAATAACAGACGTTAATAGATTTTATTATCTGGTACTTAAGCTGAGTTACTCGAACAGACATTCGATGCTTTTTAAAGCACACAGAACTCTTAGGCAGCAGACTACAATGAAGCCAGAAAGTCGTAATGCGAGTGAATATGCGAATTCAGAAGAGTTTATATCAATTACGAAGCTAACTTAACTAAGAAGTAGAGCTAAGAAATTTGATCACCTCAGAATATTGTTCAGCGATTTACTACCTACTGAATGTAAATAATTGTAGATTTACAAATGAACACTTTCTACATAGCGACCGTAAAACCTCGACCTTGCTATTTTTTCAATGAATTAATCGGGTGACATCCTGCTCGTTTGAATTAGCGCCACGCCATTTAAAGTCCCGGTGTGTGGAACGTGCTAGCCCGAGATTTAGATCTCTGAAATATGAACCGCGATCCGCACGCACTCTCCTACAGAGGAATGGGACGCAGTCAATGCTCTAACCAATGTAGCTACCTGGGCTATTGCCTGCTGTCTAAACAACATATCATTTGCATTTCGATTATAACAACTGTTCCTTTCATTCTACAGCTCCTCATCCAAGTCAGCTCTCTAAATTCTTCTGTCTCTGGTTATGGTTAGTCTTGGGTCTCCAGTAGGAAGCCTCTCCTGAATCCATCTAAGAGTGACTTATTTCTCTCAGGCACAGGTCCACAACTTATGAAATTCATCGGCTAACGCCTGTTCACTTGCAATGGATTGACTGGTAATCTCTCCGATTGTTCAGACAGTTTTGTCTTAACTTCTGACTCCGCCATATTTGTCTTTAACCATGGTTAAACTCTATGCAAATCAGCTCACTTTCACCCAGAACCATTCTGGTTTCTTGTCGTCGTGAGTATGCCTACTACAACTCATTTCTAGCACCATGCTGCCGGTTTTTGTGATCTAAGCCCGGAGCGAAATAAACTACATAATTTAAGTTTTTCTGAGATTATAACTGTACACTAACAGACATTGACTACTTCTATCGGATTTGTATCGGAAAAGAAGCACTTCAAGAACCAAGCTTCAAATATTTATTTCCAACATACAAAGCCTTAGAATACTATAATCGACATTGTACTGCAAACATAGCATTCTATAGTTGAAAATAACAATCGTTTTCAAGGAAGTCTAAGCAGTTGCGCATGGCAAGATACTTAGCAGAAGATGTTTCTTTCAGTCGAAACACAGTTTCCTTTGACGACTTTGGAAGACGGACCTAGAATCGCGGAGGAGCGGTAGGTACAAACGTCCCACATGGAGGCAGAGTCAGCTCTCTCCAGTTGCACGATTCCACGGAATCGTCAAAGACCAGGTCTGTTGGGAAAACATGCAGTGGTAAAGTTTAATAAGAAAATATATACCTTTGACACGTGCATTCATGTGTGACCTGAATGCGACGTTATATAGCGCTAGTTTCTAGTTTGACTTTTTGAGGCAAAGAACACGATATCATCAACAATAACAGATGAGTAGACTCCACATGTTGCTTTCTCCGATTCCCTCTTAAGTGTAATCAATATGCCTTGCAACTGAACATTTGCAATGCGCCTTTTGTAACTTCACAGGGCCTGGAATGTATCGTACATTCTAGGAAAAATTTATTTTAGCCAAGCACGATTAAACTTGAAAACTGGTAACATATGAGGGCTTTGTTACCCTTATGGTTAACAGGTTCATTCACGGTAGTCACGTGATAATTTGCATGATAAGAACATGGCTGGATTGACCAGATAAACTAGAATAGCTTCATCTCTTTGCGGAGCCCTAAACTGTATTTTTTTATAACTTTGTGTATTCTTATATAAGGTTTCTGATAAGCGATCAATTTTGGTAGATGGGTTGATTGACGAGATAGTTAGATGATCTTGCATTCCATAACGTGACATAATGCTATGCAATGTGATCTGAGATGAGATGAGCTATTTTCTTAATTAAAGAACCCGCACTCGAAAACATATACAGCTAATGAGAAGTATTTAACTTTGAATGAGATATCATATCACTTATCAATCATTCAATAAGTTATTATTCCAAAATTTCATTGAGATATAAGAACTATGAATATTGTAACATGTCAGCTCTTAAGGTATTGCCCTGTAACTGATAAACACAATGGCGTCCGACTAGTTGAGCATACGAAGAGTGCGGATTCGAACATCAACTCGAACGATCTCTGTGTCACGATTTTGAGATAATAATAATAATAATAATATTTATTCTTTAATTAAGCGCCTGCAAACGCACTGCGCTGTTCATGTACATGTTATGCGATAAATCTTAACTACTAACAGAACAGACAGCCTGCAATACACGGCGCAAAATTGCAGCCTACAAAGCATGTCCGCCTATGGGACTCGATCTCTGTACCTCTCGCACTCTACGCCAGATGTTATCCAATGCGCTATCGGGCCCCCCTTCATGCACAGTCGCTTAGAGCCACTGATTTACTCGTAGTCATTAGATAGTGGCATGACAAAGCACGTGATGATAATGATGACGATGATGATGACGATAGTAATAATATTAATAATAATAATAATAATAATAATAATAATAATAATAATAATAATTTTAAAAAAGACGGCAAAGACGGTCACTTCAGAGATTAGTTACCACTTGCTTAGTATCTGACTCAAAAAAATAATAATAATAATTAGAATAATAATAATAATAATAATGATGATGATGATAATAATTACAATTGAGCACTTCACTGCGGTTACTTTACGTGGCGACTGCCAAGTATCAGAACCTGAAGAATGATTGCTGTTCCAGATGATTCTACTACTCGGCTGCATAATAGCAATAATAATAATTTGAATGGTAATTGTAAGTCGGATAATAGTGATAGTAGTACCATGTAGGCCTGGGGGATTACACTTAGTAACACCATGGCTGGATCCGCCTGAACACGTGCAGAAGGCTTCGCACTCCTCTCCTACTGGTTCAAAGATAGGGTACCTGTCGTCAACGCCCGTACACGTGCAGGGGACGCCACATGGCGGCGGTGTGCTAGCGAACCTAAACAAAGACAAAAGCCTCATGTAATTCAATGTAATCATCTGATACAATGAATCTCATGTAATGTAACACATCGTAATATTATAAAATGTAATTTAGTGCATCTTAGTATAATGTTGATGGTTAAACAGATAATTCTTGCCTAATGAATTTCGTCAATTGCTGCTTCGTTATAATTTCATGCATTATTCTATTGCCTTGCCTCATTGACTTAGTAAATAATTAAGCCTTCATTTTATTAAGTTGATTGTATGGACAGCCTCTTATGACAGCAATCAAAATGCTGTCGTTAAGCTATGCTATTTTGCCATTCTTACCCTGGCAAGGTATATCGTTGTGTACAATCATTGAAAATCTTTGTCTAGAGTTTAATTAAATTCACATACGCGTCGCATTGTTGGATATTATCGTTGTACGCCTCGTCCGGCAGAGGACAATCGACGGTTGTTCCCTCTCCTGCTGTACACAGGGTGTAGGAATGGCATCCAGCCTCTATTATACCATCGGGTTGACCGGTGCAGTCCGACTGGGCGTCGATCCTCACCACTGACCAAAGAGGGAAAGATATATTACTAAATGACTATGCAGGTCTTCAGAGCATTAGAAGGCTATGCAAGCTTTCATCTATACTGAGCGCAGATATTTTCAGCTTATTTTGATTTGCATCTTCACATTAATTCTGTTAGGCCTACATACTGTATCCAAGCTCCAGTTTTACGAAAAGATTTGCGAAGAGCGTCATTTTCTTAATTATCTACGCAGTCGTATCATGACCACCACTAGTACCTCACATTCATACGTATAAACTTGGTCATAATAGGCCTACCCTATAAATATTCAACCTACTTGTCAAAGCGTAAGAAGATCGTGATTATTAGAAGACCACGAAGAAGAAAGGAAGAAGGAAAGGTAATTCTTTTCAAATACATTCCTTGTACTTCAAAAACTATTTGCTACTCTAACTGCATCGGTATAATTTAATTTGAAAAAAATTAAATATAAAATCTAAACAATTATCGTCATTGCCAGATTAGAACAAAACGAAGCATGTCATAGCGTAATGCCTGATTTGCAATCTTCGCCAATCGAAAACACGAATAACAAAAACATTACACATTACACACCATCCTAAAAACGAATGGAGACTGCAGTCTAATAATTAATAATAATAATTAATTAATAATTTATTTATTTAATTAATTTATCGCGACTTAATTGACACATACAATACAAATACAATACAACTGCCTTTGATATCGCCCTTCTTCGTAAGGTGACCCCAAGCTCAGAAGTGCACACGCCTCGGCGCAGAAGCAATTATATTGCAGAGCAATTGTGCGCGAGGAACTTGCTCAAGGTCCCTGCACAGTTAAACCACCCCGGACGAGGGTCGAACCCGTACTCTCGGCGTTACAAGTCAACCGCTCGAACCAGTCGGCCACCGTGCCACACATGTGTATAATGCACGATGCATCGACCAATGTCGCATCATAATGAAGCCAGTACCCGAAGGTCCAAAAGCCAACTGGAAAGGATATGTCTTTGGTTATGGCAGAAATGGCACAAGAGACTGCAAGAAGCGAACAGATGTAGGAAAGAGTTTTTAAACTTTAGGTTCAGCAATCGAACAGCTTTGTTCTGATTTTTGACATATAGGCCCTACACACAGGAAAGACAATCAGATGGTTTGAATAAAGGTAAATCTTCTGGAAAAAAGAATCATGATTAGTAATCGGAAGGAGTATTGATAGATTGACTAAAATGCTTACCTGCGAGCAAAACGAATATGCCGACTTCTAAGAACATTTCTGCGATGTTTTGAGCAAGCTGTGACGACAGTCAACGCCGTGCACGGTTTTATAATCACCGAGTGGCTTCATCAGCCTAGTCATCGGGGATAAGGACCACCTGTGACAGAAAGATAACTGATAAAAACGCTGCTGATAACGATTTCATGATCTCTACATTTCGTCGAAAAATTCGCTTGAGTTCATGATCTATACATTTCGTCGAAAAATTCGCAGGGTTCACTTTCCCAAATTTCCTCATTAAGTTTTTATCCCAGGGTAGGGCCTAATATGCTAGAGCTACTCTCAGGATTCTAAGCAATTGAAGATATTATAAGAAGAAATATATATATTTAATCAGCTAATAGGCCTATGTGTAATTTAGATATGATATATTTGTGACATACAATTAATATAGCCTACTTATATTATTAGCCGGTGTTGTTCCTAATAAGTTTGCCTGTGATTAGCACCTGCGTAGATCTCACTGTTATTCCGAAGAATTCTATCTCTAGCCAAGTTAGCTAGAGCACTGTTACGTAACACAGCACAGAGTAATGTAGTCTTATAGGCCAATAGTGTAAAGTTGCGTAGTGTGAAGTATTGACGAACAGGTAGTGCAGTTTCTCGGCCTCGGCGTCTTTCTGTTGATTATATATACTTATATTTAGAGTTTGATCTGGATGTTGCAATAGCTGATCTGCCGAAATTGTCTCTCTGGCAACCGTACTCGGATCTCCAATGGACATCTATCTCTGGGCAACCCTTCTGATACGACGCAGCGCTCGTGAATAAGCTGGTGCTTTGCGCTTACTTCAGAGTAGCGCTTTAGAAATCTGGAGTTAACGATTACAATTACGATTATATTTGTTATTGTCATGACAGTTTTGCTATTCCATTTGCAATGCTACTTAGTTTTAAATGAATTTTATACGAAATCATTTCAATGAAGGACTTTTAAACCACATTGTCTAAACGCTAACAAGGCCAATTCTAGACTAGAATGACAACAATCAAATCTAATATAACGCAGTCTAATCCAAGGCAAAACGACGCAGAGTTTAGTTTTCTAATAACTTCGGATGTCTTCAACCGTCGGTGTCATGGACCATTTATTTCGATGAACATCACTTCTGAATAATCGCAATCCTAGTTGCACGTTTATATAGCACTTGTTCAAGAAAACTGCTCAAAGGTGCTTCCGACTTGGCAACACAAGACCACGGTAAATTTTGGTCAGATAAATTCGATTTCAATCGCTGGATAAAAAGAGGGTTAGAAACGGAAGATGACTACATCGAAAGGTTACATGACAGCCAGTTACAGAGTGAAGAGCCATTCAGAGCAAATCTACCATCTTGCAATGCGGAAGTAAGATAAAAAGGAACAACAACTGCACCTATAGTGCTGTATTGCGAGGAGACCTTCGACCAGAGACGGGTGACGCTAAAATACATTTCTGCAGTGGCGACGCCACGATTTGAAAAGTATACATAGTTCGACAAATTAGCAGAGTTGTATGGTCTCGAGACTCAGTCTCGGCGACTCGGCCTCGAGACGTCTCGAGATAGGTTTTTTAATGTCTCAGTCTCGTCTCGGTCTTGGGAACCTATTGTCTCGTCTCCGTCTCGGTCTCGAAGCAATTTCTCGAATTTGTAGAAACTGTCTTGAAGCGAAAGTCTTGTTCTGTCTCGAACTAGCGGTCTGTAAAGGTCTCGCGACAAATGTCTTTATTTCTTGCGCTATAAAAATGTCCTGGGCCGATATGAACAGATAAATCGGAAGTCGGAAGTACCAATCAAACCGGCAGTTCTGATAAACGGTCTTTCTGAAAATTCTGGTGAACGTGTGACACCACGTGAAATCGGCTATTGGAAAGAGCATTTTGTAATTCATTAAATGAAATTTTCAAGTTGCTAAAAGTGCAAGAAAATGTCTCATACAGGACCTGAAATAGTCAAGTTTGCATTCTCGCAATGTGAAGTCATGGACAAAGAAAAGAAATGGCGTGCCGTTTGTCGCTGGCGTAAAGTCACCATAAAGCAAACGATGGGAACAACATCGAGTTTATGCTTGACGATCTTGTATTCATAAAATGTAATAGTATTTAAGAATAGCTGGGAAACTGATGCATGAATTTTTTAGAGTGAGTGCCTGCGTAATCATAATTATGGTTGCCACCGAATTCGCTCCAATAGAGCGCTGCTAGCTACTAGCCACATCCCATAATGCAATTTGCTAAGTAAGTAACGATTCTTTTATCGCTTATTCTGTAATACACTGTAATATATTCCAAAAATGTCTTGTACTGTCTTGGTCTCGGTCTCTGTCTTGGAACCTCATTGTCTTGGTCTCGTCTCGGTCTCGGCACCTCATTGTCTTGGTCTCGTCTCGGTCTTGAAACTCGACTGTCTCGGTCTCGTCTCGGTTTCGAAGTTTGATGTCTTGCATATAACACTGCAAATTAGGGGGTCTGGGGGGACGGAAGGTGTTAACAGACAAAAAGTGGTGTGGCAAAAGTATGTTGTTGCCGAACTTGCCGTACCACCTTTAGAAAGCCGTACCACAAACGTAGGCGGCGCCGCCACTGTATTGCTCCCTAAGATAGGAGTTGACAAAAGGTATCACGATTTAGTTTCTGCTATCTGTCTGTCTAAATCTATCAGATATAAAGGCATCAGGCAGTTACTTAACTACAAGAGGATCTTACACTCGGGCTGTCTTCACACGGGTATCAATTGTGGCTCAGCTCGATCCTTCGTATTTCTCTTTAACTCGGGCGATCGCATGAAGTAGGCCTACAACTGGAATTTTAGTAGCACCAATGGTTCTGTCATTGTGTTGTTTAAAAATTGCGTTTTTCCCTAATGTTTGTGTTGAATTGATCGAATTCACGCACGTGCACAGAAACAAATAAACATATACGAGCACAGATGCAAGTACAAACATATGAGCACATACACACGTACACACATATATGCGCACAGATACACATGCATACATATGAGCACAGATACACTTACACACATATGAGCACAGATACGAGCACACATATGAGCACATACACACATACACACATATGAGCACATACACACACAGATACACTTGCACATATACGAGCACATACACTAGTACAAACATATGAGCACATACACACACAGATACACTTGCACATATACGAGCACATACACTAGTACAAACATATGAGCACAGATACACACATACACACATATGAGCACATACACACACAGATACACTTACACATATACGAGCACATACACTAGTACAAACATATTGTATTGTATTGTATTTGGATATTTATAAAGCGCTTCTAGCGGGAGGGCCATTCAGAAGCGCTGCCAGTGCGAGAGACCCCGAGAGAAAAAGCAAGTTTTAAGAAAGGTAAAAGAGGAAGAGACGTTACCTGAGAGAATAGAAGAACGAACGAACGGAGGAAGCTCATTCCAAAGAGCAGGGCCAATGAAGGCAAAAGACCTAGATTGAGCCAGAGAAGTCCTGACACGGGGAACGAGGAGGTCCAAACGGTCAGATGAACGAAGAGGACGAAGAGAAGCAGCAGAGTGAGGGCGATGTATTAAGTCACATAAATATTTTGGAGCGAAACCAAGTTGAGCCTTACAGACAAGGATGAGGACCTTAACTTGGATGCGGGCAGAAAGCGGGAGCCAGTGGAGTTCTTCTGTCATAAAGGTGGTGATATGAGAGAATCGAGGAAGACGGGCAATTAATCTAGCAGCAGCATTGAGAACGGACTGAAGAGGAGCAAGACGGACTTTGGGAAGACCAATGAGGAGGGAATTGCAGTAGTCAAGTCTAGAGCAGACAACTGCATGGACAATTGAAGTGAAAATTGGAGATGAGAGAGAGCGACGGATAGATCAAAGGCGCCTTAGGTGAAAATAGGAAGTGCGAGTGAGTTTGGAAATGTGTTCAGTAAAGGTGAGAGAATGTCAAGGGTCACTCCTAGATCACGAACGCTAGACGAGAAAGTGAAAAGCGGAAACCTTTGAGACAGCACAGCAAAGTCGAGTTTTAGAAGCTGCTGAGGAGTGCCAAACCAGATAAATTGGGTTTTGGACGAGTTGAGGGAGAGGCGATTGCAAGACATCCAGGTATGAAGATCGTGAGAAAGAGCTTCGATGCGCTGAGCAAGAAGAAGTTGAGAGGAAGGAGGCCCATGGACATAAGCCTGGACATCGTCAGCAAAGAGATGGCCTGAAGCCCCATGGATGGGGGGGAGAGGGGATACCGGCCGTGTACAAAATAAAGAGGAGAGGGCCTAGAACAGAGCCCTGCGGAACACCCAGTTTAACAGGGACCCACAGAGTTCTAGATTCACCAGAGATGACCATCTGAGTGCGATCAGACAGGTATGACCGGAACCTCTGGAGAGGGGGGCCCTTCAGACCGCAAGAGGTCTCAAGGCGCTGTAGAAGAATGGTGTGGTCAACCATGTCAAAGGCTGAGGAGACATCATATAGCGCCAGAAGAGTGAGTTCGAACCTATCAACAGCTGAATAAATTTCAGAAAGCAAAGAAAGGAGGGCAGTTTCAGTGGAGTGGTGAGCCCTAAAACCTGACTGAAAGGGAGGTAGAAGCCCAGATTGTTCCAGATAGGGAAGAAGTTGAAGAGAGACAAGGCGTTCAAGAGTTTTGGAGAGAAATGATCGATTAGAGATCAGACGGTAGTTTTTTTTTCTCAGAGGTTTGTGTCAAGATTGGGCTTCTTGAGTGAGGGAAAAACAATAGCCCGCTTTTGAGAGGCGGGGACACAACCTTCAGAGAGGGACCTATTAAACAGATAAAGCAGAAATGGAGCAAAATCGTCTAAAATGTCACTAAGAATGAAAGGGGGAAGAGGATCTAATTCACAAGAGTTTAAATCAGCTGATGAAAAAACTGTACGAAGGTCCGAGTCCAATATGGGTCGGAAATCGTCAAAAGCAGATAACGTTGTGGTAAACGTCGGTGGAGGAGCATCCGATGTGGAGGCTCTGAGGCGATCAGTTTTTTCCGTGAGCATAGTCAAGAATTTATTTGCGGAGAAGGCTGGAATTTCTGAAGGGCGAGAGGGCCGGCCCAGCAGACCCGAGATGGAAGACCAAAGGCGTCTTTGGTTTTTGAGATTGCGTGAGACCAGCTTCTCCCAGTGAGCAGCCTCCTTGCGATGGTAGAGACGATGAAGGGCACGAAGTTGGGTAATCCAGGCCAACCGATCATTAGGATCCTTGGTCCGGGGAGATCGTCGCTCCAAGCAACGGGTGCGACGGCGAAGTTTATGACAGTCGGCGTCGAACCAGACGGCCAATGGTCGATGACGGGTCTTTACTTGACGACATGGAAGCATGGAATCCAGCAGACCGGTAACGGTAGAGGTGTAAAGATCAAATAGTTGAGGAACTGTGAGAGTGTCAAGTGCAGGACCCGGTGACGAAAAGAGAGAGTCTCTGATAGCGACGCTGAAAGCCTGAGAGTCAAACGATTTCCATCCTCGCATCTTCCGAATGGAGTGGATTGGCTGTAGGTGAACTGAGGTGAGAGTACATTTGAGATACGAATGATCAGAGATCGTAGGAGGAAGGATCAGAAGGTCCGTAACTTGGTCGTCATCAGAGGTAATGACGAGATCAAGACATCCAACAAGCTGATGTGTGGCTTGTCTGACGTGCTGGCGCAGGCCAAACTGAGTGAGAAGTTCGAGGAATCGTAACGAAGTAGGAATGGTGGGGTCTTCCAGGTGAAGATTGAAGTCGCCGAGAATGAGGAGGTGAGTATTGCCAGTGACAAGAAACTCAAGGACGGAGGAGAATTCTTCGATGAACTGAGGAGTAACGGTAGCCGATCCAGGTCTGTAAACCGTGAGGATGGTAACTGAGCCACGAGGCAGGGCGATGCTCAGGCATAGAGATTAGAACGTGGTTGGCGACGTGTCGAGTGAGACTTGCGTGACCCGAAGAGATGACCGGAAGAAGGTCACGATGCCACCACCACGAGCCGGACGACCATCAGGATGAGATGAACGCGGGGAGTCACGAGAGGAATAACCCGACGGAGTCGCTCGTAGAATCGGAACGTCATCGTAGTCCTGGTGCCAGCTTTCAGTTACAGCGAAAACGTCAAGCTGATCCTGGAGAAGAGATTGAGAAACGAAGGCGAACTTTTCAGATAAGGAGTGGGCGTTCCAGGAGGCAACCCGTAGGCCTGAGGAGTGAGCGAGCGGAGGATGAGACGAGTCGGTAGGGTGAAGATCATGCAAGTCCACTCTTGGAGAAGTAGCAGGAGAGGATGACGAAGAATCGGAGGAAGCATCGAAGGTCGTCAGCATCGGCTCATGAAGACACGAGGTACGAGGTGAGTGGTTGAAGCGACTGTTGGCAGGGCACCATATCTGATATTTGAACAGGATCTTGCGTAGGCTTCGAGTAGGATGAATGGAGGATGACCAGAAAGATCGAAGTTGTTGAGAGGAATAAGCGATACGTTCCATACTGATGAGAGCGTAGAATCCGTAGATGATGATACTAGCGCAGACACCAAAGTACCCAGCATGCATCTGTCCGAAACATTAAATTCAAACGACGGAGTAGCAAACAAATCAAGTTTTCAAATCAATTTGCGTTTTACATCCAGTTTATAATTCACGTGGCTGTCGAGTGAAATTTTGTCCAAAGGTTATTATTGTTATTATGAGCCCAGATACACAAACACACACATATGAGCACATACACACATACACACATATGAGCACAGATACACGTACACAAATATGGGCACAGAACCACATAGGCCTACACATACATGTATGAGCATAGATACAGGCCCGGCCCTAGGGCAAGGCGAACGAGGCAGCCGCCTTGGGCCCCGCGCTTTCAAGGGCCCCGCGCTGCTGGCTATAATTTTGTTTACTGTGATGAGATTGAACGCTGACAATGCTCACGTCTCTTAGCAACAATACTGGCGGGTAATTTGCCGCGTGAATGTGATAGGGTGATTTAGGAAAAGCGAGCCTGCAGATAAAGCGAGTTACAACTAGAACCCACACTATTGTCTATTGTGACAAACAAACTTTTAATTAGAAGGAGCTAAAATATCTGATTATTAACATCCTTTTCAGTTTAAATAATTCAGTAAAATATTACAACCCGGTATTGGTTTCATAGTAAAATGTTGGTATTAAGAGCCTGATTTGCATTTTGTGTTCATTAAGTCCACCGCTTTTTTTCTAGAATAAATGTTCCGGAACTGAATAATTATGGAAGGGTTAAATCGAGGGCGAAGCCCTAGAAACAAGGGGTTTGGGGTTCAAGCAGGGATCTCGGTGAGACCTTTCCCAAGAAAATTGTTGACGTCACATTAAATTAAAATAACTAAAATATTATTTTATTAAAATAACAAAATTATTTTTAATGGCTGAAAAGAGGTACCGGAACGCCGTTCCAGATCGTTCCGGCACTGGACCGGCAGAAAAAATCACTGATTAACCATTTAATTTCCATTTTACATAATTTTAATAGGTATGGTATTGCCAATACCGTATTGACAGGAAATCAACTCCGCAATGCCTGTTTATGCTTTGGGCCCCGCTCAACACTTGCTGTCTGGGGCCCCGCACACCCTAGGGCCGGGCCTGCATAGATACATCTAAACACACATGGACACAGATAAATAGGCGTGTGGAATGTTGATGGGGTTTTACGTCCTAATAAGAGCGGCGATGATTGGCTGCCATTGTGGCTGTGTGCTTTCGAATGCGTTGCGTGGAGCGAAGCATCAAAGCGGTTTATTGCGTTGCAGTCCCTTGTAATACGGATTCTATGGTCGTATTGAGTTATACTGCAATTCAATCTTTTTCACGGACGGAAATCCATGGTTAGGCCTAATGGATTCGAGGTTGTGCTGTCTCTTCTC